>JARWCS010205147.1:0-13872 GCA_034783895.1 Geukensia demissa | reverse complement strand
AAAATTACAAGGATATCTAATTATTATGATTTGAAATAGATATATGCAAATTGCGGTTGGTTTAGCCAGTTTTTTCGGACCAAACCCTTCTTCTCCCTCCATGGCGAAACCGATATAGAAATAACGTCTCTGACACACTGAAAAAATGTCCTTTAATCTTATGAAGCACCTGAGCAATAATGTCTTTAAAATAACAACTACAAAAAACGAAAAAAATATGCTTAAAAAGACGCATGTCTGCAGGCGTTGCGATATTTTATCAGTAAATATGCCGTCCCTGTTTCTCCAGTTTATCTGATTAAGGTAACATTTTTACATTTTGTAGCGGTGATCATATTTGTTGTAGCAAAGATATGTCCCATTAGGTTTATTTAACCACAATGAGAAAACTAATTCAAGAATTTTTATTTTATGGCTGACAAAATGATTTCTGTCTGCCTCTTTTGGTATCTTCGAATTAAATATTCCGTTATTCTGCAGTTGAGGGTCATGACTTCGATTGAGCCAAACTTTTAGGAATTGGCATTTCCTGCACACTCCCATGGTCCTGGACAGATACAACAAATCTGTGTCCAGTCTTCAGGCATTTGTGATCATATGTATATTTGTGCAATTAATATTTTTACCTATCTTAGCCGAACATGATTTTGACTGAATTAGGCAGGTTGATTTGGGAAATGTATGTGGCTTTTTTACAGATTTTGTCCGACAGAGACTTTGGATTCAAAGAGATTTCCAGTCTTTATAGCTTATTTATTGTTAACATCTGGTTTTAGCTGACACACTATCAAATTAACAAGATTTGAATATTTCAAGGGCCAACGTTAAGCACTTTTCTACAAAAATAAAATAAATACCATAACAAAAGAAATGATATTACTGTTAATTACATCTGTCATAGTGGTACAACATAATTTAAATTTATTCATATGATAAAAATATAATATTTGAATATATGTATTTTCTCTTATATTCCTTTTATTAAATGGAGAAAAATCAAAGTGCAGATGTTTTGCCTATTATTCCTAAAAAAATATCTAAATACAAAATATTTTCTTTTATGTCTAGTATTGAACACCCCTTATAGAACCTCAAAACTATCTTTATCAAAACATTTCCTAATTAACCAACACCTTTTAGTCTTATCAAAATATTCCTGATTGTCCAACATTTTTTCACCCTTTTTTACCTGTAATTTTCAAATGTGGGACAATCAGGAAGACACCAATTTAATTGGAAAACTTAATTGCCGAATCATAACCTGCATTTTATTACTGACCTTGCAAGTTTTTGTATTTTTTTTATATGATACATATTTTCCTGAAATTATATTTAAATACTTCCTGTCCAACAATTGTAAATACTGAAGAGGTGTTCCATTTGCTGAACATTTATAAGGCTTTCAAGTATTGAAGTTGTATATGTGACTAATCAAAAATAGGATAAAGAAATCTCCACTTTGCATGCAACTCAAGGTAAATGCACTAGATTGATGACACTCAATAATATCACTAAAAATGTAGAATCTTTTTTTCTTATATATCTAAAAGGATTAACCACATAAATTCCAGGTTAAAAATCAATTTGTCTGGTACGTCTTAGTAATTTAAATTCCCTTTAAAACTCCTTTGCATGACGTTCTTCAGAAGAGCTTTTTCTACATCTGTAAATTTTCATAATTTGACTTACTGAATAACTTATTTAGCAAATAATTGAAATGATTTTAGTATTTCATGAAAATTTAAATCATTATTTTATTGAAAACACGTCAAGATAGTCTCATTCCTAGTTTGTTTTTTTAGCTGCAACGAATGCGTGTTGTTGACCATTTAGTGTTTTCACACAGTATTTCAAAAGAGATATGGCTACTTTGTCAAGTATTTGGTTTGCTAGTATAACAATATTTTAAAAGTTTCAAAAAGAACCGACCTTTTGTGAATGGTTAGTCTATTACTTACTAAAATTTTCATCAATTTTGCTGAACCTAACCATTTGAAGACTACCGCCCTATGTCGAGCGATATCGCTCGGATTAAAAGTATAAACAAACTACGACAAGTATAAACACCGTGCGATTTTCGCGCGACGTCGCACGCCATCGCGCGTCAGTCTCGCGACGATCGCTTTTGAAGTATAAATGAGCCCTTATTGTAATACAGAAATTGAAATTAAACGTTTTGTGTCAATCATTCCTGTTGCACCTAATTGATATTTGAATTACACCTTTGTTGCCAATATTTGAAAAAGTATTTCATGTTCATATCAATTTTGATTTCATAGATTAAAAAGGGTTAAAACAGAAAGTTTAGCAAATTAGACGAATAGATGAGAATTTCAAAAATGCTGCTTCACTTGGTGAGTTGTATGATGAATGGTTGACCATATTTATATTTTTGATATTGTCACACAAGCACGTGAAATGTGAAGATGCAGAAGAAACAGAGGTGGGAGTCGCTGGTTCTTTTTCAAAACCTTTCGCACACTGAGGATAAGGAAAAAGATATAATTCGTTTCTTTATCATATGCTTCTAGCCTCTGGAGCGTAAACTTTTTAAAGATTCGTGGCTTATAACAGGTATGACTATTAAATATAGCTCAAATATCATGCACGACGATTGTTCCAGATTTTAGGAAAAGGTGTGTGACGCATTTTAACCTACATGTCTCTTATTTTATAAGAATTTTCAGAAGAAATTGATTGAAACTAATTGCTTAAAAAGCACAAGTTTTAAACATGAATACTGCCAGTCCCAAGTTAGGAGTCGTAGTCATTAGTTGGTTGTTGTCATACAATTATTGAAAATTTTTATTTTTTTTCTATTGAGGCAAATTTTCTTATTTTGATATACACGCGTTTTATGTTTTACCACAGTCTATAACCTTGAGGAAGTCCTGTTGAGGATCCATAGTTTACACAATTTCCTGTTTTACACAGTGATGGAGCAGGATATCCTTGACACTTACTCCATATCTTATCTTTTTTATATAACATACGTTTTACATGTCTAATTCAAAATGTTTTAGATAGGTAAAAAGTATGCTGCACTTTTGCCTGGATTATAAGAAATTAGTGCCAAACCTGGTAAATCTCTGTATTTAACAGTATTGGTTCAAAAGATGACCCCACCCGAAGATGAATTTTGAAACGAAATGTTTTATTCCGAGTACAGACGTCACCTTTCTTCACATCTTAATCTGCGACTTGTTATCAGTGCATACAGACACAGTAAAACTTTATCACGTGTAACTTTTACTCAGGCTTGAAGTCCACTGATCGACGATTTAGTTAGAAAGAGCTTGTAATTTAATAAGGTATATATTGTATTAGCATAGAAATAAGATGATGATATTATTTATTGAATCATAACCAACAACAAGATAAAATATAAAATAAATTTTAAAAAATAACCTTCGTATGCGTCTGTTTACGCAATTTTATGCCACATCCCAGTTAAGTGTGAAATTGCACTGCTTCAGATTGCTGATCATATAAAATAGAATTAACAGGATGTGAAATGATTTTGCATTTCATTATCCAAACAAATTGTATGCGGTTTAATATAGTCAGTTAGTATACATGCATTGAAGAAAAAACTACAGCAAAGTTATTATTATTATTTGCAATGGATGATTCGGTTTGTTAAAATGATTACTAAATTGTAACCAGTTTAAATTAGGCCCTCTCCGACAGGCTTTATTGAAATAATCCATAAGTGTTCTATAAAGGTCTCGAAAGATCGCAAAACTACGGTGTGTTATGAACTCGATCGCTTCGAAAAATAATTTTGAAAACTAGCGGATGAAAAAAAACAACAACATAAATAATAATAACAATAATGATAATAATAATAATAAAACTACAAGTGGTTGCCCAGGGATTTGGTTGGTTGCTAAGGACATAAATGTCATGTCGAGTATTAAAATGTCATGTCCATACTACTCATAGCCTTCAAATTTCGAAAATGTTTGATTGCAAAGAACATTCGGATGGTTGCCAGGGGAGTTGACCTTTGACCTTGACCTCATTTTGTAGGCCATATAAGGCTTTCTATCTCCTACCAATTTGGTACATTATCTAAAAACCTTCATTCCGGTCCTTAAAACAGTTTTTGGCCGTAGATCCCTTGCTCTTTGTCCATTAAATTTTAACCCACGTAACAAGTCCAGTGTAGAATACCCATGTGAGAAAACAAAAGTGCATAGTCCAAAGAAACACGACAAATTTGAAACGAACTAAAAGATAAAAACGGAAACAAAAGGAACAAAGGCTTGGAATCCACGAACTCCTTTACAAAACAGGAGTGAGGTCAGGTGGTCCAGAAGGGCTTTACAAAACAGGAGTGGGGTCAGGTGGTCCAGAAGGGTAAGCGTCTCCTGTCTTGCGTGTAACACCCGTCGTGGAGTCTCTAATATCAAAACCGGTGTCAAATCAGGTTGTCTCCTTTATTAACAAGGAGTGGGGTCAGATGCCTTTAAGGGTAAGCATCCCCTGTCTTGAGCGCATCACCAGTCGTGAAATGCTTAAACTTTAATCTGGGTTAACGTCAATAGGAGAAGAGGTCAACTTACTTTGTATTACCGGTAACAGGTCCATAAATAGTTGCGATACACTGATACCATATGGATCAACCAATTCGTGATGGCGACCATAAAATTTTAGGAGGGGCGACTTTCACCTAGATTGGATTTATCCTTGTTGTAGTTATTTATGCGACAACAGCAATGCTCTCTTCAGAAAATCCTGATACTTGGAACAGGAACGAGATTATCGAATCAACTGCGAAACATAAACCCCATAGGCAGGGGAAGCAGGAATGTTGCCACATAAATATGGGAGTTTACAATAGGAAAGTTGAAGTCATCCTGTTTGTCGAAAATCTTAGAAACAAATTTTCCCTCTTGGTTAATTTCGAGGAATAAATCTAGGTATGAAGCAGATTTTGTTGAGTCTGTGGTCTCCTTAATTTCTAGTTCGCTGGGATATATTTAGTCGATATGTTCCCTGAACTTAGTACCGGTATTATTCAATGACAAAACATCATCGATATAGAGAAATGTAAAGCTAAACGATCTGGATAAATTCGTTGTTATTTGTGCCCATTGAAATGCCAAAGGTCTGTTGAAAAACTCGCCCACCAAATTCTAAAAAAATTTGTCTCTGGTATCTAACTTAAATGATAAATTTGTAAAAAAAATCTAAATAGGGAATATTCTCTCCTTTCGGAATTTACACCATTTAGTTTTTTTTTGTTGTTGTAGCCTATCACAATTTAAATATTTTCTTGGGAGCATCTTTAACCCTTTAGTATAGGCCCCCTCATAAAAAACCAAATGAAAGAATTATTCTGGAATCGTGGTCATTGTCCTCAGTAACAATGCAAGCTTGAAGTGGGGATTTGCGAAACGAATATTCCCTCAAGGTCCCAGGTTAAAGAAATAATGTTCTAATATCGAGTTTCACGGTTATCCTAGACAGCTCATGGAGATTACTATGCATTTATATCTAACGCTGTAATATGGACAACACAGAGTCAATGTAGCATCATAGAAGTTTTTTGTATTGTAATGCATGGAAGTAAAAAATGATATGTAATAAATGCCGGAAAGACGAAAACCCATTCCTTATAGAGGTCTTAACAATTATTCCAAGTTCAAAGAACAATTATTCCAAGTTCAAAGTGCTTTTCCGGATCATCAGGTACGGTAGAGGCCAAAAACATTTAAGTCCAAATTAGAAATTCAATTCATCTTTTAAAAAATCTTAAATTCCCAGACAATGCAAAAACCAATGCAAACTCGCAAGACTGAACACAATTCAGTACACCTACTCTCAGGCCGTGTTTGTGACCGTAAATTTCCAAAAGAGATGAGGTCAAGATTAAAATGAACAAAAAGGAAATAGACCGCTATCTCACAAAACTCATATTCCAATAACAAAAACAAAAGCCTTTAAACATAAGTAGAACTCTTAAAAAAGAACATGGTGTAAACAAGAAGTTTTAATTATATTAATCCGGGGTAAATTAAGAGCATCATTTGATAAAATAGTACAAGATGTGCAGCTCTCCAAATGGTGCTATTTTCCTGACAAAGTAATGTGTTGGACACAGGACAAATATGTCTGGACCATTATCCAGTGATCATTTTGTCCCCATTTATCCCAAAACAAATGAAAATCTTTGGAGTTTTGAACAAACAATGCATCATTCTACTGAAAAGGCCGAATTCAAGGATTCACTGCAACTCACTGTTCTGTTAAATTGTCTTAATAAAGGGCAAATCTAACACATTGCTAGATTTGAAATTCTTATTGAAAGTCTTGTCTGTACCCAAGTACAGTACCATGGCTGTTGATGCGGTCAAGGCTTTCAACACCAAGAACAAGACCAATTTTTACATTTGGTGGGTGGCTGTCTCATGGACAATCATGCCACATCTCCTATTTTTATATTGTAATACATAGAGAACATTTATTTTTTGTTGTTTAAAAATTTGTATAAACCATCGAGATTCTTGCCAACCATTTCTTATTTTGAATCAGTTGCTTTTGAAGTGTTGATTTGGTGATGTTGTTTTTAATGACTTAATTGATATTTTCATAATTGCTTCATATCATTTAAGCCTAAATATTTGTACCTTTTGAAATGAAGTATGTAAATTGTTGAATATATAATTATTCTTAGAATAACTGAATTTTTATTTCTATCACATTGCGTGGTTTATTGATTTCCATAGAGATGCTCTATCTTTGTGCTGTCCACAGGACAGAGAATGTTTACCCTTCTGGAGCACCTGATCCCACTCCTCTTTTGTAAGGAGTTCGTGGATTCCAAGCTTTTGTTCTTTTTGTTTTTATTTTATCTTTAAGTTTGTTTCACATTTTGGATTATGAAATTTTGATTTCTCACACGGGTATTCTACACTGGATTTGTATATTGGTCCAATAATCATTTTTGCACAGGGATATATGGTTATTCAAATGTGTCTCTCTCTGCCAGGTATAAATCTGCTGACAATGAAAAGGCAGAGAATGTCAATTAACTAGCCAAATACCAAATATACTATTGTAAAGTTGTAAAGGGCAAATCCAGCATACCAAAAGCAGAATACAGAGCCAATCATCCCAGCACTCCAAAATACAAATTTACAAATGTAAAATAACTTTCATTGTCCAAAACTCGTTTAACCAGATGCTGCTTCTTTGTTTGTGTCTGTCCCAAGTACTGAAAAAGTCTTCTTCTTACCATTTACTTTATACCTTATATAGTAGGTAATGTTGGATTAGACAATTTGCTGTCAGACCATACGTTATTGAAAACCTAACTAGAAACTGGTGTTCTGCCTGATTAGATAACATACCCATTAGAAAATTTGCAATAATACTGTGAGCAGATCTCACTATCTATACCCCCATTAACTTAATAACATTTATATCTTTGTCATTTATTTTTCAAAACGAAAACATGATAATTTGCATTTCTCTATTATCTCATCTGTCACTTCACAAAGTTTTATCAAAATCCTGGGAGTCTTTTAGGTGTGGACCCTTATATTGGCGAAAAAAAAAAACTAAGTCCAAATATTCATATCTTAGCACAAAATGTTGAAAATAAAATTTCTCACCATAGGCATATCTCCATTATGTAATCTAACAATTCACCAAGTTTATTAATATCCACTAAATCATTTAGAAGGAGTTGCGGACAATTCATTGCCCCTTATAGTGGTGAAAAACAACGAAGCCCAAACATCCACAACTTAAATTCCTCACCAAATGCACATCTCCATTATATTATCTAACAATCCACTAAGTATTATCAAAACCCAAAAACCTAACAAACAAATTAGGGGGAGTTGCAGACAATGCATTGCTCCATTTAGGGGTGAAAAATGTCCAAACATCCATATCTTCAGCAAAAATTGTCTAACATCGAATTCCCCACCATATGCACATCTCCATTATGTAATCTTAAAATCCACCAATCAAAATCCTGCAAATGGTTTAGGAGGGGCTGTCTACAATGCAGACAGACAGACAGGGTGAAACCTATATACCCCCCCAACTTCATTTGCGGGGGGAGGGGGTAAAAATTGTAGTCACAAAACAGGATGTATGCAAATAAGTTTATTTTCAACATTATAACAATTTCCCACATTTAGAAAACAAAATAATATTTCAAAAACAACAATTAAATGCCTTTCAGAGAAAACTTCTTATTATTCAAATGCCTTTTTATTAAATTGAATAATTTTGATATATCTTTTTTTATTTGCATTATGCATCATAATTGATCTAATATAACATGAAAAAAAATGATTGGTGTTTTATTTTTGTTGTGATCTCTATTATGACAAGATTAAGGTGAACTAATCATACCTGACAACATCTAAAAATAGCCATGAGGAAGAATTTTTAAAGGCGTCTTTACTTTGGACCGTCTTTGATTTTTTAGCTTCTAGATGTGATTTCAAAACTATTTTTCATGTTCAGATTATTAATTTGTTGTAAATAAAAGGCAAAATGTCATTTATAATTTTCAGTTTAACAGCTTAAATGGATGATTTCACCTAGAAATAGGGTCAGTTGGAAGGTATGACAAATAGAAGAAATCTCAGTAAAATATCTTATTATTTTCTGTAAAAAAGTTGTGAATGTAGAATTCCTAGCTTGCATTATTATTTTAAAACATTTGAATAAAAAAATAACAACCTAAAAAAACAAAAATACAATAATGATACAGTCTTCTGCATGTTATTGAGAAGTAAAAAAATCCTACTTTAACAAAAAAAAGCCTTCATTGGCCTCAGCCAAATCAGTTTGATTGTTAGATCTTTAGACTCCCTCTTATCATATTTTTATCCCATTCCAATTCTGTATTTTGGATTATTATAACAGATGGTTAAATAAAAATCCTTATTTTAATATGACATCCTTCATTTGGCAAAAGTGTTGTTAAATTTAGAACAAATACTAGGGCTGTATGTGATTAATGTCACTATTCACAATTATATCAGACCTAAGTTTGAAATGAACAATATAGACTCCAAGACTTTTTAGAGCTTGGATATATTAATTCTAAAAATACTTCAAAATTGAAGTCTATTGTTCTTCTGAATATTTCATTGCCTTGAATTCACATTTTACAAGTCTTTTTCAACACAGATATAAAAATGGCAGATAGGTTAAAATTCAGTTCCAAAATGTTTCATTAAAATCGTAATAATTCTCTCAGGTCATGTTCTATGCTCATTTTAACATGGTAGACATTAAAATTGTCAGTATTTTACACTTCACTAAAAGCAAATATAAAGTTAACACATACAAGTTTAATATAAAATCAGCCTGTACCATGAATTGAAAGAATTATCCTTAATCATATCATACAGACAGAAAAAGATAAAAGTTTTTTAAAAAAAAAAAAAAAATAAAGACTGATTTGTCAGTGAAGCCCTGCATTTAACTCAAGGCATTGTTTATATTTTTCTTGTGGCTAGAGTGCAGTCTCCCATATCACTTAATGTTCATAAAGCTGTGCAACAGACCTGAAAACCACATACAAATTATTTTCAAGTTTTAGACCAAATATTAAACCCCTCCCCAAATAAATGCCCAGAAAACTTTGATAGACAGAGAAAGGGAAAATGATACTGCATCTGCATCTCGATACACTATCATAATTCATTTTTGAAAATAAAATACAAACAGCTCTCAAGACTAACAATCAAGCACTAAAATTAAGGCATTTTAAGGAACAAATGAAATATAAAAATGTAAGTACTTTTTTTCATCGCAGATATCCCACAGAATACAGAATCACTGCTATGACCTTATAAGTCCACAACCATAATTTAGAAGGATAAAACATATTAATAACTTAAAAATAGACAACAATAAAAAAAAACAACAATTTTCCAGTCTTGATAACTTAAATACTCTGTCATACATCTTCTTTACTTATTTGGGAAAAATATTTGAGATCCTATTCAAGACTTAACATACATGACATAATAGGGTAGATACAGCTCACGTGAATTTTGCAATTTTAACTTTGGGTGAATAACTTATTTTTGCCCACTGCAAAGAATATGAATAGCAAATTCCAAGTGAGCTGTTATGTACTTTCCCTTAATGAAAATTTATCCTAATTGAAATCATTAAATTTACTTTCCGTAATCGTCTGTACTTCTGAAATCAGCATCTGATTGGATAACTCATCCTTACTTTCATTTTCAGGTGTCCCACCTTTTGACCTAGGTTTCTGGTCATTCATTTCAATATCATTATCCAAAATTATAGATTCTATTTCTGTATCAGAATTGGCTGAATTTTTGTTTATGATGAAACTAGAAATTTCTTCCTTTTTTTCAATATCATCCTCCTCTTCTGATAAATTTTCTGCTGGTCCTATTACTTTAACATCAAATTTTAGGTAACCAATTTCATAATTCATACCTATAATATTGGATCTTGATGAGGAATCATCATCAGATGATTCACTATTGGAAGAAATTTCAACTGGAATTTGAAAATTATCTTCAAATGATAAATTTGACTTGCTATCTTCTGACTCAATAAAAATAGTATCTTTAGATGTTTCACTGATAACTTCAAACGAAAGGGAATCATGTGACCAAGTATCTGATTGTTCAGACTGAGATGGAGTCATTGATATGGATACCATTTCTACAGAAGAACCTCCTGTTGTATGAGTTTCTGTTTTCTTTGCTTTCTCACTATTTGATTTGAGATTTACAAGATTTTTCAGTAATGATGCTTTCCTTGTTTTTATAAACTTTCCTCTTCTGTTCCTTCTTGGCAATACTTTAGAATTCCCTCCTTTATTGTCTGATTCTGGCATTACATTAGAACTTTTATCAGCTGGAGTTGCAGTTTCTGGTATTTTTGATGAAGGTGGAAACTCAGCAACATCTTCTAACACCGATAACACCATATTACTTCCATGTTGGGCTGTTAACAATAAACTTTCCAACCCCTCATTTGTTTCAGAACTTTCTCCTACCTCCTTTCTTTCAAAACTTTTTACCTCCTCCCTTGTTTCAGAATTTTGAAGGTTTGGATGTATTCCTTCTCTTTGAACAACAGAATTGGAAATTTCTAAATCACTTTTGTTCAATTTCTGCATTTTAATGCTCTGAACACTTTGTTCTGATGATTTTGACAAAAGGCTCTGATGACCCTCATTTGACATATTGTCTAGACCATGACCTTTTTTCAAGGTCATACTAAGGGTCAATAAATCTTCATCTTCATCACTAGATATTTGGCCATGACCTTTCTTCAAGGCCATACTAAGGGTCAATAAATCTTTGTCTTCATCACTGGATATTTCTATAGAAGAATCTCCTGTTGTAATCATTGCATCTTCTACCTTGTTCCCTGCATCAGAGCATTCAGGAGTTTCTGTTTTCTTTGATTTCTCACTATTTGATTTGAGATCCAAAAGATTTTTCAAAAATGATGCTTTCCTTGTTTTTATAAACTTTCCTCTTCTCTTCCTTCTTGGCAATACTTTAGAATTCACTCCTTTATTGTCTGATTCTGGCATAACATTAGAACTTTTATCAGCTGGAGTTAAAGTATCTGGTATTTTTAATGCAGGTAAATTTTTTGATGGGAACTCAGTTACCTCTTCTAACACTGATAACACCATATTACTTCCATGTTCTGCTGTTAACAATAAACTTTCCAACCCCTCATTTGTTTCAGAACTTTCTTGTCCCTCCTTTCTTTCAGAAATTTTAAACTCAACCCTTGTTTCAGAATTTTGATGGTTTGGATGTATTCCTTCTCTTTGAACAACAGAATTGGAAATTTCTAGATCACTTTTGTTCAATTTCTGCATTTTAATGCTCTGAACACTTTGTTCTGATGATTTTGACAAGAGGTTCTGATGACCTTCACTTGGCATATTGTTTTGATCATGACCTTTCAAGGTCCTACTTAAGGTCAATAAATCTTCCTCACTCGACATACTTGCAGTCTCCACATTCTGTGATTCACTTGGGAGACTGTAAATCACAGGCTTGGAGTATGTTTCACCTGACGCATTGTTTGTCACATCTCCTTGGTCATGACCTTTCTTCAAGCTCATACTTAGGGTCAATAAATCTTCATCTTCATCACTGGATATTTGGCCATGACCTTTCTTCAAGGCCATACTAAGTGTTAATAAATCTCTGTCTTCATCACTGGATATTTCTATAGAAGAATCTCCTGTTGTAATCATTGCATCTTCTACCATCTTCCTTGCATCAGAGCATTCAGGAGTTTCTGTTTTCTTTGCTTTCTCACTATTTGATTTGAGATTTACAAGATTTTTCAACAATGATGCTTTCCTTGTTCTTATAAACTTTCCTCTTCTGTTCCTTCTTGGCAATATTTGAGAACTCCCTACTTTTTTGTCTGATTCTGGCATTACATTAGAACTTTTATCAGCTGGAGGTAAAGTTTCTGGTATTTTTAATGAAGGTGGAAACTCAGCAACATCTTCTAACACTGATAACACAATATTACTTCCATGTTGTGCTGTTAACAATAAACTTTCCACCCCCTCATTTGTTTCAGAACTTTCTCCTACCTCCTTTCTTTCAGAAATTTTAAACTCCTCCATTGTTTCAGAAATTTGAAGGTTTGGATGTATTCCTTCTGTTTGAACAACAGAATTGGAAATTTCTAGATCACTTTTGTTCAATTTCTGCATTTTAATGCTCTGATTATTTTGTTCTGATGATTTTGACACAAGGCTCAAATGACCTTCATTTGACATATTGTTTTGAATATATAAATCTTCCCCTCTTGACATACTTGCAGTCCCCATATTCGGTGATTTACTTGGAAGAATATACATCACAGGCTTGGAGTATGTTTCACCTGATGCATTGTTTGTTACATCCCCTTGGCCTTGACCTTTCTTCAAGGTCATACTTAGGGTCAACAAATCTTCATCCTCATCACTGGAAATTTCTATCACAGAGTTTGTTGCATTCAGTTGGCCAATAAGAGATTCACGCTGTTTTCTTGATGATCTTGTTTCTAGCTAAAAATGTAAAAGTATTTGGTAATGATGAATAAAATATAACTATCTTTTTTTACATTGCTTAATTATTGATAACTTAGAACAAGAAAACAATTTTTTTTTTACTTAAGAAAATTTTTAGTAATGAAATGGATACCACACTGTATTTAACTGTGTACATGAAAACTTAATCTCGACAGAATAAATAAAAAACAATTCAAGTGAACACCATCTATGTTGAACTTTATTTTTGAAGACAATGTTATGCCTTCAACAGTTTTTGGAAGTCGAAACCAACAGCATGATTTAGACAGCATCTTGTCTTTAAGTACCGTTTTCCTCGTATTAAGTGCCTCCTCACATTAATTTTATTTTAAATTCTTAAGCACTCCCCCTCCAAATGCTTTACATGTCTAAAGAATGGAAAATTCTTAAAAGAAACAGCAATTTGATATATCAGAACACATTTAATATAGGGAATGGAAACTAGATTTGTTCATTTTGGGTTATTCTAAAACATGGAAACAGAAAATATTTCCAACTAAACCTGATAAAATTTTGGATTTTGCAGATTCTAATAAGGGCCTCTTTATTTGAATTTTTTAAGCACCCTGGATGCTTAATAGGGGGAATACAAGTAAGCTGACATGATTTTCTATACTAAAGAAAAAACAACAAAAAAAGAAGGAAATATACAGTAAAAAAATACTACAACTATATAAAATCAGATTTCTAATTTGAATTTGAAAAATAATCATGTTTAAACTAGAAACTGGTGTTCTGCCCGAATATGTGCATACCCCCCGAAAAATAGACATTTATGCTGTGAGCACAGC
>JARWCS010205146.1:0-22135 GCA_034783895.1 Geukensia demissa | reverse complement strand
TTATAGTAAGCTTTTTTAGTAGATAGATATACAGTTTAAGTTATTAAATTATCAAAAATATACCTTGTCATTAAATCCAATTTAACATGTTTAACCACAATATAAACCTAAATAAAATCCCAAAGAACACGTGCTAACACTAGTAAATTATATTTTTGATTGTCTTGTACCGGTAATTATTTGTTATTATAAGAGTTCAACAGTTATATAAAATATATATCGATTAGATATTGAAATTATTTTTATTTTAGTATTAGAACGAGGTTGACCAAGATGGCAGGAAAAAATTCACAGAGATTTTAACAGGTTTGACTGTATCCTTTGATTTTTTAAGAAACTGGCCATTTCAATTCCATACCAGAACCATCCCGGAACTTTTCCTTAACCCACCCACATCGCTATTTGGAGGAAAAGATTACCACAAAATTACATTCTAACACAAACTTGCAGTGCCTATGCCGAGATATAAAAAAAACCCTGAGAAGACCAAGACAAAGCTCGTCTGAATATGATTGCGATATTTTACGCCCAATGCCTAAAAGAGTGAATACTAAAACATATTCCAAACTTATAATATCTTCAGAAACTGTCCAGCAAAGCCGATGGTCGTGATGTATCAACAGATGATGTGTATCAAATGATGCTTGAAATAAAGCAAAGTCAAAATTCTTTGAGGATGTCTCTTGAACAACAAATGACAAATCATGAATCAAAATCTGCATCTGAAATCAATAAACGTAGGAAGAACTTGAAATAATAGATGAATTTAAAGTTTGCTACAAATGACTTTAAAAATGTATACATCGAAACAGATAGGTCCCGTCACAAACGCTTGCAGGAATATTGTCAGATCTATTCTAAATTTACAGATTCGCGGTTGGCGTGTCGTTGCAAAATCGGACTAATGTGTGATCCAGCCAAAAGAAAATGATGCAAAATTATCATTTGATTCTTGAAATTGTAATGGTTGGTATGTGTCAAGGGAAAATGGCAATAGTAGAACCGTTAGAGAAAATATTATAACCGTTTTGAGCTATGACATTGTAAGAATATGTGAGACTCATCTTAAAAACAATCAAACAATAGAACTAGAGGGTTATAGGTGGATATGCAGTAATCGGCTACATATATCAAATAACGCTTGGAGGGGGATTGGTGGAATATGATTTCTAATAAAAACTGTGTTTATGATAAATTTGATGTTGATATACTGGGTATCAGTAGGGATGATGTAATGTGGATAAATTTGAAAAGAAAAACGATATAAACTTAGTTTTTTCGAATTTGTATCTGCTATCTACAGCGGATAGGGGATGGGTTATGCTTTATTAACTCTTTTAATCATCTACCAACTCTATGTAATATAGACATGCCTTTCATTGATCATCTTTTTGATTTTTTGAAAAACTCAAACTTTTGTGTATTAAATGTCAGAGGAAACCCTCTTAAAGAAAATTTTACGTACTTCTCAACAATTGGTAGGTCGGTAGTCGACTATATGATTACCCCATATACTGACTTCAACATATTTACTGACTTTGAAGTGTTTCTTATAAACAAATCATTGTTTACTGACAATAATAATCTGCATCAAATTCTAGAATTCCAGACCACCCAATTCTTACATGTTCATTTTGTTTCTCCGAATATGACACTATTCAGAACAATCCAACAATCCAGAAAAACAATTTAGCAAATACTGTAACCAGGATGTATGATATAACTAACATTTCGAACAATATATGCAGAAGTGATCGATGTGTGCGATGCTTAAACGACGTAGTTCACTCCTTGCTCGACCGCAACAATATTTCCGACAGGATTAATTCCATCTATGAAAATATTTGCTTAACGGACCACAAAACGAAATGTACATTATACTCAATTATACAGATATCGGACAAAACGTTAACAAACTAAAACGTCACATTGCCAAACCATACTGGAGCGCCGACTTCTACAGGAAGTCGATAGAGCTGAGAAAGACCATCTAAACTGTAAAGGGTGTCGTCGAACAAAAGGGTTTCTACGAGTGGTTTTTCAAAGAGAGACGTCACGTATTTGATAAACACTTACGCGAAGAGGAAGGCAAATAACGAGAGACTAAATCGAATAAAATCGTAACAATCAACACAGATTGATAATGTATAGTATATAAAAGATGGATTTGTGTCACATAATCCGGACGATTTATTACAGCGATGGAAGGAAGCTGTTTTTCTAGTGACTCTGATTTTATCGAGCGAATTCAAACCCTTAATACTGAACTTGAACGTGAATATAACGACTTAAGATTGAATAGTGAGACTGCACGGACAAGCCGGGATGAATCTAACTTTAATGATCCGATCTCGCTAGAAGAAACATAACGGTCTCTGTCGAAACTCAAGAACGGTAAAGCAGTGGGAATAGACAATTTGCCAAATGAAATATTGAAAAATTCTTCTTTAAGTATCACCATTAATGAACTGTTCAACGTTTGTGTCACATATGGAATTGTACCTGACGCTTGGTGTCAGAGCATAATTTGTCCACGGTTAAAAATGGCAAAGACTTTTTCGATCCGTTAACCTTCAGAAGAATTAGCTTGATGTCTACCGTTGCAAAAACATTTAGTCAAATAGTGAATGACAGACTAGTAAATTATGTCGAAAATAACAACTTATTGAGTGAGGAACACAATGCGTTGCCTCCGATCATGTCTAGTCACGTATATCCATTGTGTTTAATACTTCGAAACAGAAAGCTTCAGAATCTCGATAATTACCTGTGTTTCGTCGACTTCAGTAAGGCGTTTGACTCAGTAAATCATACAATACTGAGGAATAAACTCTTAGTTGCGGGAGTACATGGAAATATATAAAATTATTAAATGTCTGTATCCAATATTGAAAAGTGCACTAAGACTTTCGTCAAGAATGTTCACAGACTGGTTTGGTATTGAATCTGGAGTTCGCGAAGGAGACAATCTACCGTCCTTTTTTGCTTTGTTCATAGACAGACAAGTTTCTCTTATTTACGACCTATCAAAAAGAGTTCAAATTGGTGATTTTATGATTAGCTGTTTACTTTACGCAGAGGATATAGTTCTGTTGTCGGACAAAAGTGATGAGCTACAAAACCAGCTTGACATTTTAAGCGAATGGACCAAGGTTCAAATGATGAACATTAACATTGACAAAACAAAGGATCGATCTGAGCAAATTTTCAGACTTGGCAACAACATATTATAAAATATGTGGAAAAATACCATAATCTTGGACTGAACATTTCTGAAAATGTAGATTTTAGTATATCTTCAAAAGAATTAAACGGTGCTGCCAGCAGATCATTAGGGGGTTCTTCATAAGGACTTTAAAACGTATTCAGATTTGACAATACAGTTATTCCTGTTCTGGATTATGTCTCAGGAGTATGGTGAGTTAAACATTATGATACTGTGAACGTTTACAATTTCTCGGAGTTGGAATAACTGCACCTATTCCGGCCATGCTTGCTGAAATGGAGCGGTGTCCTGTTAAAATTCATAACAATTGCAACGTTATTCGATTATTATGTCTACTTATGAACATGCCCGGTTACAGACTATGCAGGAAAGTTTTTGTATGGTTTAATTTTGTAAAAGACATCATAGAAAAATGTGATTTTGGATATCTTCTTGAAATTGATTCAGACATACCTACAAGACACGTTCTTGATACCGTAAAAGTTCGTTTGAGGAACATTTTTGAGAAAAATTGGATTGGTGAAATTTACAGTTTGCCAAAACTTGGACCAAATAAACTCATATAATCAAGATTTCATGTAGAGCCGTATGTTCAAAAGTTTCTAAGTAAACCTCAAAGATCTGAGATAGCAAGAATTTGGTGTGAACTTTTCCGTTAGAGATTGAACGTGGCCGCTTCAAAATCATCACACTCGACTAGCGTATATGTAAAGTTTGTTACTCAGGCTTCGCCAAATACGAAAATCATTTTTTGGTTGAATGTGAACGATACGCTGTGCTAAGAGAAAGATTATTTGCTGAAGTATATCCAGACGGAGACCGTCCATGCATGCCTATGATTTCTCTTTAAACCATAAATCAATAGCAAATTTTATAATAGACTGTGATAAATTACGTCGTGCTACTCTTTAACATGTTTAAATGATATTTATCTCTCTCTTGTAATTATATCTGAAACTATTAACCCAGATAATATTTTACACTTTTTTCCTTGCGATATTGATTGTATTAGTTGTCAGTGCATTATAAGCCTTTTTATTCTGACTGGCTGTTATTATATGATATGCATTGTACATAATGTTTTTTATACAGGTTGCACTATAGTCAATCAATCATTTATTCATTCATGTTATATTAACATGATTTTTTTTTATTCCTTTTGACTACATATATGTGATATACTCTATTAAGTAGACACTTCAAGGACACTTGTCAATAAAAGCTGTAATTAACAAATACTATGTTAACAACTTTCTGCAATAAAATGATATTGGTTTGGCTTATTTACCATAAAATCTCCAAAACGCGAACACATAACAATAGCAAAAATATGTTGACATTCTTTGAGAGGAATACAAAAAACATTAAAATCGGATGGAAAATATAAATTATACAAAACACAAGTTACCCAGAAATTAACGTTAAACACGTCACATCTTTACATGTCATATGACTTACTTCGCAATAAAAGACACTGCTTGTTTTAATAAATACAGTGAGGGTGATCTTTTAATGCTGGATTTTCTAATTGACAATACTTCTGTAGATCTTGGCAGTAGAGTTTGTCAACAGACCCTTAGCATTCCAATGGCCACAACATGTGGGTCCCTACTTGGGGACTTTTTTGTACTCTTATGAAGCGAAGTTCTTCCAGGGAATCCTGCGAAAATAACAGAAAGAATTGAGTTAAATTGTTTTATTTTACTTTTCGCTATATTGTCATTAAATAGTCATTCGTTTAGCATGTTTAGTGAGCATCTCGACCTTATATGTCATATTGAACTAGAAATTAAATAGATCACATTCTCAAAACAAATATGCCTTATACCTTGATTTATTCCTGGAAATAGACCAAGAGGGTTAACTTCATTCTTATATATACAACAAACGAGATTATTTATTTTTTCTATTGTTAAATCGCCATATTTATGTGGCAATAATCCTGCTTTCCTGCCCAAGGAGTTTTTTGTCGCATTTGTTTAGGTTCTCACGTGACTGTCGCAAGTATCAGGATTTTCTGTAGAAAGCATTGTTGTTGTACCCTCATTTACAACAACACGGATACGTAAAATCAAAATTGAAAATTGTCCATGCTAAGATTTTATTTTCGCCATCATGCATTAGTTGATCCATTAATTACCCGGCTTGATTAATCGATCAAATTGATCATCGATCACTAATCGATCAATTTTCGAACACTTATCGATTGATTAGACTGGCTAATCGAACACTTATCGATCGAACTCTGTCAGGAGTTTGATCGATTAGTGATCGATTATTTTGATGAGGAAGTTTTGATCGATTATCATCGATTAGTGTTCGATGAGTGATCAATTGTTTTAACTTAACCCCCATGATGTACAAATCCTTTGTATTTCTGTATAAAAGATAAAGGTGTATTTGTACCATAAATAGAATACTGCCCATATATTGACAGCCTGTCCCAAGTCAGGAGTCGACGTCATTGGTTAGTTTTTATGCTTTCTTTCTATTTAAGGTAGTTATTGTTGTTGTTTTCAGGCAGAATTTATTTTATTTTACGTGCACACGTTTTAATGAGTGGGGCATTCTAGAGCTGGCCATGAGTGGGATTCCATCATTTTTGAAAGCCTTGTGACCTCTAGTTTCAAAATGAGTTCCATCTGGTAAAGAGTGTGAGGTCTCCGTGGAACGGAGGCTACATTTATGCCATTTCTTTCCTTTTTTAAAAAAAAATATAGAATGAATCAAGAAACATAAATGTGATGCATGTAGTTTCAGTAAATAATTGTACTACATATACTAACTGTCAGTTGCCTAGGGAAAGGGGAAAGGGGAAAAGTTGACTATTCCATTTCTGTATGTTTTGCTTTAGCTTTTCCTACAATACTTCAGAGGATTAACAATTCCCTTTCTTAGTTTTTATATAAGGCCAAATAATTATCATGGGAATTTTAACAAATTAATACAAAGGAATATGAAAAAGATGTTTATTTAAAATGAAAGTCATTGTATTCCTGAAATATCCTCCAATGGACGGCATCCTTATTCAGAATCGTACACAAAGTCAACCTGGAAAAAAAAAGATTTTACAGTATTGGACATAAATACACATATATATATTTTCATATTTTGCTAAAATTATAATCAATTAGATTCAACACTGAAGCATTGTCCATTTATCTTAGACCTTGTTGTAGTATGAGAAACCAAAAAATGAAATAGTAAAAGCACAATGTTACTTACTGTTAAATAATTTGTGCAAGTGTGGTTAAATTTCATCAAAGCATAAAGGAGTAGAAATGGATAAGGGCTCATTTATACTTCATGGTGCAGTAGTTGCCAGACAGTCTTGCGACAGTTGTGTGATTAATAATCAACATTTAAATACCAAAATTACAATAGGTTTTCTACAGCATTTCTACAGTAATTATATACTTTTAAAGCATACAATAGCAAGCGAAAATCGTGTGACTTTGAGCGATAGTCGTGTGGTGATCACATGTCGAAGTATAAATGAGTCTTTAAAGATAGTATTAGAAACTCTTTTACACCCCTTCTCTTTGAGTGGGTGGTATATTGGAAATCACCTTTTTAGTCCATCCACAATTTTTGTCACTAAAATTGTAGCTCCCACTGTTTGGATTGATACATGTATATAAAAAAGTAATTTTGTATGTAGCTTTATATAGTCAGGGCCTATTTTGTAAGCAATTTTGGTTGCCTTTGGAATTTTTGTCAAAAAAATGTCAGCTCTTACTGTATGGATTAATCTAAAATTTGGATTGAAATCAGTAGATTATTATAGATTGGGTTTATGTTGTGATTTTGGTTGCTGTTGGATATCAACTGCATGTTTTGTGGAACTGTCATTTTTCAGTATTAGAAATAATAGAGAAAAAAAGTCACAATTTGTCATTCATTACACATCGGGGTAACTTTCTGGTTAATATCCAAAGGATTTTAGCTTTAATGTACAATTAGATCAGTTTGACCCACTTTCTCTGCATGACCTACTTAGAACAATTTTTTAAATTATGCGTTTAAATGGATGATTGATGTACTATCATCCAATGGCAATGGGAAAATTACAGGAACATAGAATGTATTTACTGCTCATGCAATGTCATCATGACAGTATAAGAATTGATTTACCTCATATTTAGCTTTAACTGAATCTAACTCTGTCTTTATCTTCTCAAACAATGGAGTGCCACAATGTATATTATATACGCATTCTTGTATCAACCCGCCTCCAGTCTTCCATCTGCTTGGTTGACTATTTCTGCTCCTTCCAGTGGGCTTGCTGAAAGTAAATAAACTGTTTAAAGTATGCATAAAAGAGCTTCATATGCAGGGGAATATGCATTCTAAATACTTGTAGGCAGGCAGAAGTTTTAGTATCATACAAATAATATGTTTTCTTACTCTCATCTGACATGTCTGAAGAAAATAAAATAAAATGGCCAGATATATCACCATTCATTTTTAGGAAATGACGTTGACGTGACGTGGCTCTGACGTGAGATTCCTTTATCTTTGGGGGTTTGTTAATTGTAAGAAGTTATTAAAATTAGGAGGGGGTTCAATTTCTGTGTAAAATGTTTTTGGACTGCGCTGTGTGTTTGTATTATCTACAAATATGACATACTGTTAGACTATTTTGTCATTCTTTGTATTAAAAAAAATACAGCTGTAGTGACACCCCTTTTGTTCGTAATCCCGGCAAAAGGACTGCCCCCGGGGGACTGCCTAACCTGTATGTTTACCAACTCTCATTATGTTAGAAAGAGAAACCTATTGATATTCTCGTTATTTGCATAAAGGATGAAATGGTGGTGCATTATTTGGTTTTATTCACTATAATCAGAAGTCCATTGACTTCTGCTGTAGTGCAATGTATAGGTTTTTTGCAGAAATATTTGAAAATTTTGTTTCAAGAAGAACAGTTTATGCACAAGCTTGTGAGTATATGTTTAATACTGCAAGCTCACTGTCTAAACAATTTAGGCCATTTTCAGTCATTTGAAATTCTGAAAATGAGATAATAAAATATTGGAAATTTAGTTTTAGTAAACATAAAGAATTATTTAAGAATAATTTTTGAATGTTGTACATATATAGATATTTTGTAGCAATCCTTTGTCAAAAAGTACACTTGTCACAATTTGTGTAACTGAAAAAAATACTTACCACCAAATTTCATATCCCACTTTGTGTTCTTCAGCTAATTTACACATGTTGTAGAATGCCACATTTAATGGACGTGGTACATGTCCATATGTGTATGCTGCCCGAACCACAAAGGCTTTAGCATCTATTCTGTTTTCTGGTTCAGGCCTGACTTCTAAAAATTCTATTGAATCTCTCTCTGCACTCTGATGCCTCCCTTTAATTACATCTATAATAGAAATTTTATATTTGAAGGAATTCTTTCTCTCTGGACAGGCCATGTTGATTTCTTATCAAAGATTGTACTAAACTAGATTGGATGTCAGCATGCTGTGTAAACATCACATGCCATTTTGCAGACCTTTCAGTTATGTAACAAAACCATGAGATGATAATTATCAAAGTAGAAACCTGTAGCCAGTACCAAGACAATATCACCTTAGGATCTAATCTTATAAACACCATTTGACATGTTTTAGAAAATGTTAACACGGAGGAACAATAATTTCCTGAAATGTTCTTCTTTTTTTGAAGGGGTGCAAATTATCTAAAAAAGGGACATAAATCAAAAGCTTAATTAATTGAATATAAACAAAAAAATCCACTTTTACATTAAAATCTAAAAACTATATAATTAATACCAATCAAAAATGTAAATCCCCCCTTCTTTTTAAGGTTCCTAAATAAAATATTGTAGGCAAACAAATAGCATGTAAATATAAGAGTTCTCATTTTATTTTATAAACTACACTTTGTTAAATGTAATAAATAAATAAATACAGAACCTTATTATCATCAAGAATTCTGTAAAACTTTCATAAACCAAAGTACATAATTTCTTGAAAGGGGCTACTGCAGTAGAGGCAAGATAAAAGTATTTTATATTATTTATTAAAGCATACATGTATATCTAAAATAAAACATAGGTTCACTGTAGTATAGCATGAATTTCCCAACTTTGATTTCACTGAGAATCCAAGTTAAAACTAATGTTTGCCTGTGGTTGAAATCTTGGCAAGCATTTTTTGTAAAGAAGACAAGATATTTTTAACAAAATGGTCAAACCAAAGAACTTCCTGATAGGTTTCAGTTTTTAACCATGTAAAGCTGTGACAACATTCCGACAAGCACCATAAAACATAAACGAGCAAAACTTTTTGCATAGGGACAAATGTTTTAAAGTAGAGAAGATGTTTGCAATAATTTTCTATGGCTGTGAAGGGAATCTAGTTTTTTTTTCTGCCTTTGGCATGAAAAACGTCACTTTTGTACACATCATCAAATGATTATGAGGAGATTTCGTGCCTGAAATAACCAGCTGTAGTGGCCATTTTGATTGTTCAATTGATTTGAAATACATGTATAGCTTTGTTGTGTCACCTGCACATGATGTGGGGCGACAAATAGGGATCACTTTACTTGTTGTGTGTTGTCCTCCCCATCACACTTCTTTTCTGGAACTGCTGGAGGGAATAATTAGATATATATATATGCCAAAATAGCTTGCACACAGACCATTTGCCATCTGATAATTGGGGAAAGGGGGGGGGGGCTGAGATTTGTAAAACTATTTTCTTTGAGTTCAGTTAAGAAATTTTCTTCAAGAAAATAATTTTTTCTAATGGCCAGATCATTATCTTTTTGGACAAAAACCAGGGTAATAAAATTTGTTTTAAAAGAATCCAAGGTCCCCTCCCCAGAAAATTTCAAATGATCCTTGCCTTAGACATGATGATTATTATTGTGTATACCCTTTTTCAGGTTTCTTGGATATCTACATGTACTTCCAGTTTACTGAAACTTTGAATTTTTTTCAAATAACAATGCTTAAATATACAAATTTTTATAACAATTTTCTCTGCAACTGCTTGAGGGAATGATTAAATTTTTGTCATAAAGCTTCGGCATGATGAGTTTTACTATGTATGCCCTTTTTAAGGTTTCTCTGGTATCAACTTCCTGTTTGCCAAGACTCTGAATATTTCACATAACACTACTCTTATATAAAATTTTTGTGACACTTTCTCTGGAACTGGAGGTGATTAGAAATTTGGTAAATAACATTAATTTATAAACATGATGAGTTTTACCAGTCCTCTGCTTTTCCGGTTTATTGTATATTAACTTTCTGTTTACTGAAACTTTGAATATTTCACATAACAGAGGTCATATACAAAAATTTACTTTTTGCGTCCAATTACTAAATTATTATTGTGCTTCCGATGTACCATTTAACGTGGTTGAACACCAACTCATAAATGAATTTACTAAACTGATAGAGGAACTGGTATTGAATCTTTAGGAGATTTAACTCCAGTTGATTGGTAAACAATAGGATATTTTTCACTCTAGAAATCTATCAGGACTGATGGAAACTCCTAAACAATGGCACAACAATGGTGATGATTAATTAACAATAGGAACTTGTTCCTATAGAAAAAATATTTCAGTACTGAAGAAAACTCCTCAGTACATCTGCTGAACATTTTAAATACCAGTTCCTCTATCAGTTTAGTAAATTCATTCGTGAGTTGGTGTTCAACTACATTAAATGATTCATCGGAAGCACAATAACTTTTTAGAAACCAACTACTACATCAAGTGAGCAGAGAGTGTTTGGATCCAGTAAATCCAACCTCACAACCTGTAGCATGTGCCTGTCCCAAGTTGGGATTGAAGGTCATTAATAAGTCTCTGTGCTTTCAAATTGGTTTTTAGTACTTATTCGCAATAACTTCTTCATACATGTTCACATTTTATATGTTTGGGACAAAAAAGAGCATGATATAAGTAGTGGGATTGAACCTTTAATGAAGGCATTGTAAAGATCTCTAACATTCATAAATTTCTTAAGGTAGTTGGGGTGTCTAATTTGCCTTCCATAGATTTTTGAAATATTTTCCCTGATGAAACCTTGGGTAGTATGCATTGATAAAATGCAGTGAAAATAGAGGGTCACCTTTCTTCTAGTGAAAATAAATTTTTTTGAAAATATGTAAATTTAATATAAAAAATACAGGGAATAAGCATATTTTGGCAATTGCAGGAAAACTAGTCCATAGAAATTTGATATATTTATACATAAGTTTACACATAATTAGTATTATTAATTGATGCAGAGAAAATATTAAGTCACCTTTGATATAGGGAAAATAATAAAAGAGCAAAGCTAAAACAACACATGTGTATTAATTTTCAAATTTTTGACCTAATATGGTTTGCCGGACTGATTTGTAAAATCATGGAGGTACTATAAGGAGCATACACAAACAGTGCTAAGTGAACAAGAAATGTTACCACCTAATCTTTAAGTATGTGTCAAATTAATAATTCTATTGTAAAACACATAGCACAAAAAGGCAAAATCACTTCTTGGATGACTAAAGTACTGAGTCTCTCAGTTTTTTCAATTGTAGGAGAAAAGTTTCATGTCGTTGTCTTGCATTTTTTTTTAAAAAGACATTCCTTGAACATTACAGAAACTTTCCATCGTTCAGTTTTTATGAAAGTGAGCTAATAAGTTTTGCTGCATGTATTCATGTGAAAATTTCAATTTTCGCAGTTTACTCTGTGGGCGAGTGTATTTTTGAACAGGTGTTCAGGTGTATACAGGCATATTTTAGGTGTTTTATCTGATCAAGACAATGATATAAAATAATTTAGACAAGAACTCAACTTAACTGTTTCAAACTATTTGCCCATATTTTTCGTCTACTGTGAAAGCACTTTTATTCGTGGACACCAATTTTCGTGGTTTTGACAAAAATAGCCATTTCGTGGGTTCATAATTCCGTGGTTTTGAATTCAGCGCTTTAAGTCACAAGGAAAAAAAAGTATATCGTTGGGTTCTTAATTTCGTGGTTTCATTAAACCACGAAATCCACGAAAATTGGAACCCCACGAATAATAGTACGTTTACAGTATATCACATAATTTGTACTAATATCAAGGATACATGTTCAGTCAGAAAGAGGAGCACTCCATCCGATTTAAATAACATAACTATTTAAAGGTGGACAAGTCTAAAGGATACAAGAGGTCATAAATGTTACTCATTTGTAGTATAAAAACTTCAATATCTAATTCGGTTATTAAAGAACAGAAAACTTAGTTGCTGTTAATGTTTGTTTCCAACATAATTCTCACATCCCAAGCAAAAAGAATTAAACAAAGGAAAAGCTGAAAACTGAGAGACTCAGGTGAAATGTACTTTAATTCAAATTTTAGGTCCAAGGTAGTTGAGTACTAGCATCACTTATCATAAAAAGGACAAAATGAAAACTATAATTCTAAAGTTTGCAATATTTTCTTTCAATATACTACAACGTTGTGCTACATGAACATTTATTTAATTAAAATTGATAAAAAAAACTTTATATTAAATAAAAAGTCTCAGAATCATACATGACTTAATATCAATTTTATTTAGTTCAGCACTGTTGCAATGTTCAGTAATTGTAAATACTTCACACTCAGATTTTGATTTGCCTAAAGTTCTGAGGTTTCATTTTTAATTCTGAGTCACATTTTACTAATCCCGAACTAATTTAACAGGGAACTCCATGCCTGTGGGATAACCGGCTGTTGTCCATCTCTTTTCATTTTCTCCACTTGTTTTTCGGCTGAGAATTGTCGTGCCCTTTGATTGTTGAACCAGGTGGTCACTTGGCTTTCATCTAGCCCTAAAGTTTCACTTATGAGTGCTTTTCTTTGTTTTGAAGGGCATTTGTCCTTTCTGTAAAGTTCTACCAGAACACATAATTGGATAAAACTAAATTGCGATCCTCTTCTGGCCCCTGTGGTGTTTTTGCTCTTTTTTGGCACTTTGGACACTGAAAAGAAAAAAAGTATAATATGTTAAATACTTATAAATCATAATGCATTTTAATATTTTTGACAAAAATTGCAGTTCTATCATTTTATCACTGCTTATGATTGAAGCGAACTCAATTTTTAAAGAAAACAATTTTTTTCAATATCTTATTTATTCTGTTCAGGGGTTACAATACAAAACATCTAAAAATCATAGAAAAAAATCCAAGTCTTTTTTATGTGTCCTGTAGATAATAATGGAAATTAACATGCTATGCAGTCATTACAGACAGCCATTAGTGAACCCTTATCTCGGGACCCTTATCCATAAATGGATGCTTATATTTGCCATATATGTTTGAATTAAACGAAAATCTTACTGGGTAAAACTTAACTGTTATAAACTTTATCTTAACTTTACATAGCAAATCTGCCAGAACATCTGTCTTTATTGTTGATGTTTATTATTAGACAATAATATCCAATATATCATTGTATTTTATTGTTTTTTCATACATCAAATTTATAAGGTTAGTGTTATGTTATTGATATGATATAAAATTATCTAAATATGAAACAGTGTTTACAATTTAAAAAAATGTAAATATTTCAGTGTGTAAAATTTTCTTCAATTTTAGCCAACAATCCCTACGTTAAGAACTCAAGCCCCCACTTCTCGATCAACTTGATATTACTGTAGGTTTGAAAGATTGAAGATAAATTCCTGGAAATAGATTTTCAACTACCGGTATAGAACCATTATTTAAATAATATACATGTAGATCTGCTAGAACACCCTTATCAAGTCTTTTAAAGTATAACTTTAAAATCCTAATACAAACAGTGAACTTACTTCTTTGCTGGGCAATTTTCTGTACCATAAGTCTTTGTGCTGATTTGCTTCTTAACCAGTTATTCATTTCCTTGTATATGTCCATGCCTCTTGCCGAAATGTTTTTTGATGTTTTCAGTCTTTTGGCTTTTGACATTGCCTCAGACAGATTTGACTGGGAACACTTAAGTATTAGTTTGGCCGCTTGTCTTTGAGATATCCCATATTTTTTCAATGTTTTTATGAACTGTTCTGTGATCATTTTAATATCCATCTCAGGATTGCTGTCTGTGCTGTCACCATCGTCATTTGCATGTACATGTATATCATCTGTGGATTGTACATGTACATCCTCACTTTGAGTGCTAGACTCTAATTCATCTGCCTGAGGTTCAGCATCAGTAATATCGCCAAGAACTGGTGGCACATCTTGATCAATTTCTTCAACTTCATCACTTGTGTTGTACGGACTTTCATCATCAGAGTGGACACTATAATCTTTATCTTGAACCTCATCATCAAATTCACTTAGTGAGTCATCATCAAAGCAGTATGTTTTATCCTTCTTACTGCTTCTTAAGGTCCTTGGCTTTTTCAACAAAGGTATACCCTGATCATCACAGTCTTCATCATAACTATCTACGTTTGATTGATGTTCAACAGTCAAGCTGCACTCTGAATTTACATCATCTGGTTGTTCAACAGTCAAGCTGCACTTTGAATTTGCATCATCTGGTTGATCAACAGTCAAGCTGCACTCTGCATTGACTTCTTCAATTTCTACACTTGAGTGTACCACAGTCAAGCTGCACTCCTCATTCACCACTTCAGTTTCTACATTTGATTCTTCTTCTTCAAAGTCAAATTCAGAAGAATCAGCTGAGATATTCAAAATTTCATCCATTTTAACTTCACTTCCTGACATAAGAGAACTGACTGGGAAAATAGTGACCAGTACACAATCTGCGTTGGAAATGTTTACTTAATTTTGGGCAATTTACAACACAGCTTGAGATCTAAAGTGATAGCTACTGACATAGATTTAAGCTGTTATCTGGGTTAATTATGTTAAGATTTGATACACTATTGTATTCAGGTTTCAGCTGAAAGTAATAATTTCCCTAATTTTAGACACAGAAAAAAGAAAAAAATCTGAGAAAAAAGATTAACCTTTTAGAAACATGAAATAAATTATACATGTATGTTAGTTTTAATTAAAATTGCAACTTTTAATCATTAAAAATTTTCACCATGTCAGGAAAGTCATTTTTCTCAATAATAAATTTGTCATGATATATTCTAAATTAAATATATTAAGATACCCTTAAAATTATGTATGTAATTACATTTTGAACAATTTTTGTTAATTCATTTTTTGAATCCCATTCATTTCAATTTCATCTACACAAAACTTTCCTTATTAAACTTATAATCTTTTCTGTAACTTTAATTTAAACTGCTGAAAATTTTCTGTTTTCAAAAAAACTTGTAATTTATCCTTGAACAGAAATACTCTTGTAGACTCCTTTTTTCAAAAATAAGATTTTTTGCAATAAATGAGAAATTAAAAAAAAATTACGATTTTTTTTTAATTTAACTGCAAGTATACTGTACATTGATGTTTTTATTATTGCAAAAATCAGACATTGTTAGAATCGCAATAATTAAAACTCACATTTTTTATTTTTCTAATAGCATTTCACCACAACTTAAGAAATCACAATAATAAAACTCGCATTATTGTCTAACACTGACAAATCACAATAATAAATGCACCCAATTATTTTTTAATTTACAGTACATGTTTTATATGTAATATCAATTGAGAGCTTAGGATTTCACTTTTATTAAAGACTGTTTGAGGACTCCTAGGTTCATACATTTCTTTCACTGCCAAAAAGAGTATTGTCTCCTCGACATTTACCTCATCTCTTCCATTTTTTATATTGTGTAAATATAGAGCTATCATGTCCATATACTTTTGTTATGTGTAACTCTCAGTCCATCAATGAATAACACAAATGCTGTATTTACTGCTTTGAGGATATATGCTCACTTTCCGTGAACTCTGATTCCTTAAATACCCAATAATAATGGAAGTAATATTATCTAAATTTGTTGAGAGGTATGAATTTGGAGGAAATGGAATAAGTCTGGGAATAATAAAATGAAAGAAAAGGTCAGGGATTCTGATTGTTTGGAATGTGGTAAATGAGTAAGTACATATAAGGATTCTATGAGGAGATCACAACTAATACTTGATCGCTGAAATCATTCAGTGCAAAAGTTCTTTATAAGACTGCCTTCAAATAACATTAAAAAGATACATGGTCCATAAATCTTAAATCAAACAAATGAGCTACAATAAGCATTACTTATCATAAAGCTACAGTTATAAAGCCGGTAAAAATTAAACTATTTGGTAACAGCTCTGTGAAGCAATATTATTGCACACATGTTTACAATATCAAGCCCCAATTGGAATGTTTTTTTTTAATTTAACAATATGTATTGCTTGTGTAACTGGGTTTGGTATTTTTTGATTGTTATTGTTGCCTGCTTGTCCATTTTATTTTTTTCACAAAAATTAAGGAGCAAAAAAACCCTCAAAAAAGCAATATCTCCCCTTTTCAAGTAAAATTATCTGTCCTTTTGTGTTTATTGCCCTTTTTATTACTTTATTTTCATTTTAATTAATTTTTGCTGTTATTTTTAACCTTTTGTTTTTTCTCCCTTTTAGTCCAGAACTTTATAAGTAATTCTATGCACTAGAAAGATTATTATTACCCAGGTTATTATCCAGGGTTATCATCATGAAAACAGTATGTAAGTCTTTGATTCTAAATTGTAATCTCCTTAAGCAAACAAAAATTAAACCAGTTTTATGAATCCCATTGGAATGTCCATCTGTTAATTGATATGTTGTGTTGATGTTACATCATACATGTGTACATATACTATATACATGTTACCTGCTGGGTACAAGTGAGGCTGAGAAATTTTTCATCAGATTTGGATGTGAGGACAAACAATGTCACTGTTTGTTAAATGCTTGCTATTTTTTGCATTTACTGCAATAAGTAATTGTGGGAAAACTGAGAATTTATTCAAAGCTATTGAAAAATCTAGTTATAGGTTGGATATACAAAATGTCAACTCCAATGTGGTATGCAACCCTTGTAAAACCTCAATCGCATTTAAATCCTTGTGTCAGTACAGTAACTTGATGCGTCATCTTACTAGTGAGCAACATAAAGCAAAGGCTAAATGGTCTGTGGAAGAAGAACCTGATGGAACTTGCAAAATTGTTTCAACTGTACAAAAGACAACACTTTTGCAGTTTTGGAAATCACCCGGGAAATCATCAAGGACTCTAATTCCATCAAATTCTAACTGTCAAACTTCTGCATCTTCTGGACAAAATAATAATCTTCAGACGTTTTCGCTCCCATCTCTCATTGCAAATGATATTTTAAACAAGGAAAGCAAGGAACTGTCAACCCAGAGAAGATTGGAGGTAGCTAAATCACGTGAGCTGATAAAAAATATTCTAACAGAAGAAAGAATATACTTTGCCACAGAAGGCCAACAAAATCTTCAACTTATTGAGCAGCTTACATCCTCTATGGACAATTTGCAAACCACTTTTTGCCAAAAAGTAGAATTAATGTTATCTAAATTAAACTTTATGGATTATATTCCTAATATGTTTCTGTCAAATCTCTTTAGGTTATCAACACAGATTTCAATGGACTTAGAAAAATCTGAAAACAGACAACAAGATTTAATTGAAATTGCTGAAAAATTTGTCATTCAGCAGTATGAGTGCTTATACAGAATTACTGCCAAGGAAAATGAAATAAGAAATTCATGCTCTATTGATGATATATTGGGCAGAGTTAAACAGTCTGTTTGGACAGAATCACACAAAGATCCAGATTTGGTTCTTAAATTAGCAATTCTTATGGAAAAAGATAACTTTCTTTCAATGTTTCTACGAGACATATTCGACAATATGGACAGAAGACGACCTGTGTGGAGTGAAACTACTAGTATGTTTAGTCTCCTTTTGAATTATGGCGGCCCTGTTACTGCAGAATTAGTGAGTAAAAATTTTGGAGGACCAAAGACATCAACTATTTACATAAAATCAAGGCAGTCCGTTCAGATAGAAAACATTCTGATGAGAGAGGCATTTTCTAATGCAGCTATTTTCTATAAGGCAATTTTACCAAACAACATACAACTGAAGGACATGATATTTACACTTGCAATTGATGCTACCCCAATTTTACCATTGATACGAGCAAGAGGAAATACTCTCATAGGAATTGCTACGGAGCATAAAATTGAAATTTCTTCTGCTAACGATATTATTCAAATTTTCAAAGACAAAGACTTTACAACAGCTCAGCAGTCATATGTATTTATTTTGACCCCACTAAGGGGTGATATTCCGTATTACATTTTAGCAGCACCGCCTGTAATAAAAGGTGAGAGTCATGTTACTGTTAAAACATGGATGCAGAATGCAATATCGTGGGCTAAAACATATGACATTAACATTTTTGGACTAGGAGCTGATGGGGATTCAAAAGTAAGAGCTTATTATTTACAAAAGTTTTCATCACATACAATTGAAAATGCCAGGGATTCTATTTCTATTGATCGTCAGGACTTCTGCTTTTACTTGCCAAGAGATGAAAACAGCCAGCTATTGGAATGTGCTTTTCCAGATCCTCGCCATTTGATTAAAAAATGGAGAAATCAAATTTTAAATGTGCGTAGGCTACTTATCTTTGGCAAATATTTAGTTCAGCTAGAGCACCTAATGAAAATAGCAGATGATGAAAAATACAAACACAGCCTAGGTCTTTGGAAAACGGACATAAAAGTCAGTGATAAGCAAAATGTAAATGCAGCCATTCGACTTTTTGATTCTAAAGTTCAAGAATGTTTAAATGATTGTGATGCGCAACGGTTTAAAGGAACCATTTGTTTTCTGCAACTTGGCACAATGTTGTATAAAATGTATTTTGATCGAAATATGCATATTTCAATTCGAGTTAGATATGCATGGACACTAATTCAATTTCTGAGACTCTGGAAGACTTGGACTGAACTTTCAAAGTATAAAACAGACAAGAACTTCATATCAGACCAGACATTTAATGATGTTCTTATTGCAAGTCATTCTCTCATACTCTTTGCCAAATTTCATTTTAAGGAAAGAAGTCTCCAGCCATTTGAACCATGGACTTGGGGATCAAACGGGTGTGAGGAAGTGTTTAGTAAGGCCAGGTGTTTTGTTCGTACAAAAAACAATTTTTGTCATGCAGAGTTTCTTGATATTTGTAGAAGGCTACAGAAAGTTGCAGAGACAGAAAAGAATCCAAATATTAAAACAAGGAATTCTTTCTCAAATGATGAACAAAGTACATTACCAACTGTAAATGATATTGAGACCATTGATTCTATTATTATGGATGAAATGAAAAATGGAGATAAAGTGGCATGTGAAATGGTGTTTAAAGTTGAAATGCATCAAAAACTTCTTACCTCTAACATACTAGCATTGAATGAAAAGGAACATATAAAAATAAATGAAAATATTGGTAATATCAATTTTAAGACTATTACAACTTCACATGACAAAGGACCAGACGAGTTAAAATCATTAAGTAATGATGAAATTGAAAGTTTAAGTGACAGAGAGATTATACTTACAGCTTTATGTAATGATAACCAGTCAATTCACACTGCGGATTTAATGGATATAGCATGTGACATCACTTTTGACCACGATCTTCACAATGATAATACTAGAAATCCCACCATCTCAACATCTAGTAAAGAATGTCACGACTTCATTAATCCTGGGCCTAGTAAAATTTCTTTAGCTTCAGAGACACAAGTAATAGACAAGTCTTCTTCTTCTCTTAATATTCTTCAAGAAAGTAAATCTGCTTCTGAAAAAATAATTAATGTGGATGATAATAAAAAGGAACATAAAACCATAAGTAGAAGTAAACAAAATGAAGAAAAAAGTACACATGTGTTTTATCAGGGACGTTGGTTTCACATTAATCGGCTTGTTTCATGGGAGCAAGGTAAATATTATATGCCAAAGCAAGCTCGACTTAGCCGTTTCTTCAGTAACTATGTTGTATTTGACAAATTTATTACGGACCAAAGTACAAATGCGAACTCAGTTTGTCATAACTCTTATGTTGCTGCTTGGGATAAAGGAAAATATAAATTTGGTATGGTGCGAAGGATAATTAAATTACCTACGAGAGGCAAAAGTGCTTTTCCAGTATTTCACTGGGACAAAAAATCTAATAGTAAAGATGTGGAAATAGCTATTCAAATTATGCTTCCAACAGAAGAACACAAACATGCTCTCTCACAAAAATTATGTTGTTCCAACACATTTGAATGGATCTCTGCACAGGAATATGTAACTAACATTCTTGTACAATCAGAAGATAAAGTGTATACCATTGGAGATGACTGTTTTGCAAAGTTACAAAGAGGTAAGGCTATTTGATAATCTTTTTCTTCTTGACAGACATTAATGAATTATCTCCCTTTCCAAAAAAATAATGTAATTTTGAAACCAAAGACGGACAGATTTTCAAAATTAACATTGTTTTCGTTTTGAAAGTATCATAATTATTCTAGAGGGAAAGGGTTACCTTCAATTCAAAAAATCTATATCTGGATTGGAAGTTTAGATAATCTTGCAATTTTTTACTACAAATCGAAATATTCTAGAAACAAATCAGGTACAGTATCTTAGGATACTTAGATTTTCTGTTTACTTAGCTTAATATTAAATATTCTGTTATATAGGCTGTATTTACTGAGTATGGAAATGTAAGACTTAAAAAAAAAGGAAAAAAAAAATTCAGATCTAATGATCCGACCTCCATTTTGTTTGATGAATAAATAGATACAGGGTACTTACATCAAGTGTTATAAGAGCAGTTTTCCTTCATCCAGCTGTCATAATACCCCATATTCTTGCATTACACAGAATCCTTGAGATTTTGCAATATTTCGTCAACTCTGTCCCCCACAATAAATTTTTTTTTTATGTTTTGTCTTATAGTGCTTATAATTTATTCATACAATTGAGAAAACCCCCTTTCCATAAAGGCTGCAATGAAATAATATAATACATGTAATACATGAAATAATAACAATATCATTTATTATGAATATTTTAAATAATGTAGCTGAGATTTATAACAGTTAATCAGAAGTTACTAAGCATGTAGGAAACTGGTTACCAAAAACAAACCGCCAATTAAAGGAACCCTGGGAAGGAAGCAAGAGTAGCACAGTTTACAGCTTATCATGAATTATTTTTCTCATTATAATCTTACAGACCAGAGATAAAAAATCAATCATATGAAAAGCAATTGTAAATCTTTATTTCCAAGTTCTGAATTTTTTCATATATAGATGTTGATATTTTGCACTAAGATTAATGCATTGTAAATTTTCAGTACTTACAAAACTCATTGAGCAAGATGTACAAGAAGAAAAAAAGAAGAGAGAGGCAAATAAACGGAAGCAAGATGAGCAAAAGAAAGGTCCTCCAGAAAAGATGACCGGTAAAAATATAACTGACAAATTAGACATATTCACCGAATGTTTACCCTTTAAGTGAAATGACAAATCTGATAAGCTTTGGGAAAGTAAAAACTATATGATAGTTTGTTAAACCATTTCTGTTTTTACTATAAGTACTCAGTGAACATGGACCTTGGCGGTTCCTCTTTTCCAGATTTTCATGTATTACAAAACACATATTTCATTTTCAAAATGTTCAGGTCATTTTAAAAAAAATAATTTCATATGTGATGCTAAAACTACAATTCCATTCTATTGATGAACATTGATGTGGATGTATATTTTTTTAAGCTTTTGAAAAAGAATGGAACTTTCCCTCAAATGACACATTTAATGATAAAGACGGCATTTGAAGAGAACCTTACATTTTTTGTAAATTGAAGTATCTTCTCAAAAGGCCATGTTAGGAAACTTTTTGTAGCACTTTGAATAATAATGAATTTATAATAAAGTAACCATTTTTTTAATACCAA
>JARWCS010205036.1:0-13872 GCA_034783895.1 Geukensia demissa | reverse complement strand
CAAAAAATCATGACCCCCCCTCATCTAGTACTCAAAAAATACATACCCCCCCCCCTTCAAGTACTGCTATTTTTTCTTTGACCCCCCTACTTTTTTGCCGGCCTACCCCTGGAGATAAATAATGACCGGTCCCTAAAACAAGAAACAGTAAAACATAAAAACAAGGACATCCAGTGAACTAAAGTTCCTGGCTTGGGATATGAAAAATAAGATTTTAACAAATCAATCAACTAATCAATAAGGTTATGTATTCTTAATTTAGGAAACTTACAAATCAAGATTCAGTCATTAAATCATAGAAATATGACACATTCCCTACAATTTTAAGATACTGTTCAGTTGTTTCATTGATTCACATACATGTATTTTATATCAAAACTGCATTTAGCTGAAATTAGCAATTCATGCACTATCTTGTTTACATGTTTACAAATTCTTATGACCAGCAATGGTTTTCACAAAAATTCTCAAGTCTGAGATTTATCGTAGTGTAGAAACTTCAAAGGAAAACCCATTGTGACATTATAATTTATGATAAGAATTACACTTACAACATTTTGAGAAATTGACCACTGAATGGACAGAATGTCTCTTCACACCTAAGCAGTTTGTATTTTTTGATGTAATAACCTAGACTTATCAAGATTTTCCTAACTTATGCAAAAACGTTTGTAAGCACTTACAAAATATATCAAAATATTTTGACTGTTTTATTTAGGTATAAGTTAGCCGATTTTTTTTTGTCATTTCTAAGTTTCATTTATTTTCACAGTTGTTTGGAGATGCTGAAGATCTGAGAGAGACTGGGAGAAAGATGAGAAAGGAAGGAGAAAATTTGTGGAGTATTCTTAATTATATTGGTAAACAGGTTCGTAATTATTTATAAAGTAAAAAATTCTAACATTATGATTGGCAAGACTTTAAAATTTGTTTAAGCTTTTACTCAGATACTCTAACAACAGATTGTTTCATTAACTGGTATGTATCATTGGAACACTTTATTTATAATGGTCCCCAGAAAAAAATGTGATAATATAGTAAATGTAATATATTTAAGATTTTCCAGAAAAAAATATGCAAATCAGCAATAAATTGACTCAAAACCCTAATCAAGTTTATTGGGTGATGTATAGCTTTAAAAACTGTTTTTAAAATAAGAAACAAGCCATTACATAAACTAGATTTATGTCTTTGTTGCAAAGTACGTCTTCAATTTAGTTGATAATTCACTAGAGACAAATGATGTGATTTCATGATTGCACAATAAAACTTGGTCAACACACAAATTCTAAGATGCAAAATCTTCCTTTGAATAATGGAACAAGGAATTTCATAAACAGGAAAAACACGAGAATATCATTGTTATACAATTCAAACTGGTTTGTTGTGATACTCCAGCCTCATCCATAAAACAAAATTGTGAGATCAAATATTGTTGAAAATAATGATAACTATGTTAAATTCTCATCTACCTTGTCTAAGAAAGATGGGGAGGGTGAAATATTTTTTGTTTTATATTATTAAATTCTTTTTCAACCCTGGGAGTAACAATCAATCCACTATTGAAGGACAGGAAGTAGAGATTGGGCAGGCAGAGATGAGAATATCTAATTATTAACTTGAACTGGCCTTATGTTGGAATGGAATATATCACACAATATATTTTTACATTGGATTTTGTGATTTCTTAATACAATAACTACCATATATGGAGATGTCATGCAAAGTTTTTATGCTTGGATTTTTTCCAGCAGCCAAATGAAATTTTCTAACCTTAAACAATAGAATTCAACACTTTCTCAAATCCACCATCTGTTAAATTCTTTTGAAAAATTGTTTAATAAACTTTTGTATAAAAATTAACATTTGCATTTTCAAAATTCTTGGTTAATAATAAGTATATGCAAATTAAGGAAACAATTCCTTTTTTGGTCGTGTTGTTGACTGTTATAAAAAAGAAATAATTCTTACATGTGAAATGTTGTTTTTCAGAATTTTCACTTCCGGATGTGTTTGAAGCCAAAAGATCACATTTTGACTATCTTTATATGTTGATGAAAAGAAATAATTCTCATATGAAATTTGGTTTTTTTTCTTCAGAATTTGCCACTTCCAGATGTGTTCAAACCAAAAAAATCACCAGTAAAATTAATAACAACAACAACAAGAAGAGAGAGTACTGGTGGTGCCAACAGTAAACTTCTACATTCTCCTAATCATCTGATACATCAGTGAGTATTTCAGCCTAACCTGCTTTAGTGCTGCCCTATATTACCGCATTTGGCTGTGGATAATATGCATTTATACATAATATGCGGGGCCTTTTTAGCCCCCAAAACCTAGGAAAAGTTTAGTTTGTATATATTATATGCGAGGACTTTTGTTAAGAATGTCCCAGTAAAGATCCTCATGATCATACAAAGTTTCACCACTGTCCGGTAAATATGTTTTTTGTTTGGGTGATCGAGTCTTCATTTCTTCTTATTCAACAGTTTAAACAACTTTTAATTAAAAATAAGCTTAAAAAGCAAAGAATTTGAAGAAAATAACAACTAATTTACAAGCCGTAAGTGACAGTTAGGTAAAAATATCTTTCCGAGTTCTGTCCGGACTAGCAACCAATCCATGTTGAATTTATCTCTGTTTTTTTAACTTTCAATCAAAAAGAAACTGTTTGATCATTTTTTACTGAAATTTAAAAAGGGTTAACAATAATCAGCTACCTTTTGATAATTTAGAGGTACTTAAACTACTGTTGAAACTTTTATCACTTTACGATCACGTGATGTTTTGTTTTGTTATATTACAAATCCCGGCAAGTGTAAACGTAGTTCTCTCGTGTCGATAAATGAAAGAAAATACCTTTTACTGATAGAACAAAATGGATTCAAGTGGGTGAAAGTTAATATATATTTCATGTATTGCCAAAAGCCTTCTTTTCTTGAAACATCGTGAAAAAGGGAGACCAATAGCCTATCAGACAACTTGGGAAAAAATCACCAAACTTCGTGTAGGGGCACATTGTACACACCCCTAACCCCATGAAATGCTTTTAGGGTAAAAGATAGCGTATAATCCAGAGCCAAATACGGTAAGCTATGTTTTTCCTTTTTGACCACAGTGCTTACCTCCCTTTGCAAACTAAATGTTTACCAATGTTGGAATATTGCTCAAAGTATGTCTTATTTAAACAAGATTTTGCTGACATGTCAAAAGTTAAAACAAATGAATGCATTATAATCTTGGAAACTTAGCAATGAAAAAGAATAATTCTTGATTTTGTTTTACCTCTGTTTTTACAGTTGTGCTGTATGTAAGAAATCGACAGACCCACACATGATGGTGAAATGCGATAGCTGCAAACTCTACTACCACTTAGAATGTTTGGACCCACCACTAACCAGGATGCCAAAGAAAACTAAACTGATGGGATGGTAAGTCAAATGGTTTATGCCCAATGATGACTATGGTTTGGTGTCACTACTGCACTATCTTTTTGATTGGTGACATCAGTTTTTTGGAGAAAAATCAATCAGTTGAAGCATGTTTGAGAATTGTTTCTAGTGCATGGATTTTCCCAGCACGTGACATCACAAAACAAAAATCTTCTAGTTCATCGGGAATACCAAGTGGGAGTCACCGGCAGGCGTGATACATTTGATATTTTTGTGAAATTTAAAGTGTTATCATTGTCAAAGTAAAAACTGAAAATTACCTGTACAGATTGATTAATTGATAAGTTTTGGACATTGATACTATAGGCAGGTACTAAGTTAGGCAAATTTGCTTTATCTTTCGAAATTGCTTTAAATATATACATTTAGGGAGAAAAATTCAGATGTTGACAGTATTTGTTAAAAAAATGGAATAAAATAGGTTAGGGTAAACATTTTTTAAAATAAAAAATTGGGCTACAGGTAGGGTGGGAAATCCTACATGGATATATTTAAGGCGTAGGTTTTATAGAAATTTGTTTGAACGTTGCTTGCTTTAATCAAAAACATGAAGAATGAATGTCTGGCTATGGTTTTAAGTCAGCTAGAACTGATTCAAAATTTTATCTGTGTTTGAATAATACCTGTGGAATTGTTGCAAAACAGGAAGATTGCACACCTGTTTACTCATCAGTGAAGAAATATACAAAAGAGAAGATATGGAGAAAATTCCAAGGAGACTGTGCAAGATCTCCATTTGTTCTTTCATGAGTAGCAGTCTTACTAAAACATGTTGTTTGCTATGACTTTTATAATATTAATTTATGAGCTTATCAGATGGTCAGGTGAGTTGATGCCATTATTTAGTGTCTTTTGTCACAGTTGTTCTAAGGGTTGAGCCAATAAATTGGATTAAAACCAAACATAATGAAAATGTATGTAATGCCAATAATGCGCAGACGTTGTTATTTTGGTCCTGATCCATTATTCAAGATGGTTGCAAGCTGGGGAATTAGCTTAACATTGGCCCCTATGGGAAATCCATACAAAAGACTTCTTTTTGAGAACCAATAAATGGATTTTAGCCAAACATGGTTTGAATATTCCACATTTGGTGCTGACCAAGTGTTGTTATTTTGGTGTCTATCTGTCATCCAAGATGGCTGCGAGCCAGGGATTTAGAACATAGGGCTCTAGAGTAAATACGAAAGACTTCTTGAAAACCAATTGATGGATTGAAACTAAATATGATCGTGAATGTTCATTTCAAGTTGGTTATCAAATGTTGCTTATTTGGTTTTCAGATGACATTTTTTATTCTTGTATCACCTACACCAAACAGCATAAAATATAAAACACAAAACTTTAATTCTAGTCTTTCAGTACTTAATATAAAAATAGGAGATGTGGCATGATTGTCCATTAGACAGCCACCCATCAAATGACAGTAGAATTTAAACTTCTACTTCACAATAATTTTTTGAAAAATTGTGGTTTTATAATTATATGAAATATATAGAGAAACATGACATTGACTGAATACTTTTTGCATATTTCTTTAGGATACAGCCTACAGTCGAGCATCACCTTCTGCTTCATGTATAATTGATACAGCATTTTTTACTGGGACAATATAAAATAAGCAGACAGTATTTTTTGCAATCACACAGGCTACAAGACATTTCCAAGCGTCCTATATGGTAAAAGGAAGTAGTTATAGTCAACAATAGTAGTATTTCTCACTCTACATGCCACACTAGTTTAGTTTAAACATATTTTAATTGTTCTCAAAATAAAAAAAATGGATCAGACACAAGTAATTCCTACTTACATGACTTATGAAGTCTTCTCTGGTTAACAATATTACAAACTAGCAATGAACATGCATTTACATTACTGTAGTTTTGCTGTGGATAAAACACCTGATTGTAAATAATCAACCCCTTGGTATTTAAATGTGGGGGTCCTGCAGTATTTTGTCATGAAAAAAAAAGATTTCCACAAGCTCTATGTATGAGCGGAATTCCCATTTTTAACCAAATCAAACTTGCCCAATGTTACAATGTACAAATTTATTTCTTTTACATGCAAAAGATATTTGTTCAAACCTTTTTATATTTTTATGAGGAATAATAAGTGTTATCTTTGACATTTATGTTCATTAGTATTTAATAAAAGCCCCGCAGATTTTCCATTTACTTCTGTGAAATCCAGATGGCGCCTGTGTTGTATATTTACTTCCTTTTAACCAATATATGCAGATTAAGAATATGTTTGGGGAAAACATGTGAATTGCACGAAATAGTGGTACATTAAAAACACTTAATTTGTTTTTAATAGTGGGTTCCTAAATATAATGAGAAAGGTATAACCTTAAGAAAGCAAGCAAAGAAGTAGAAATTGTGTTCTTTGCATCAGGGTCTTGTCCATTTCAACAAAAGATTTTAACATTATGGTTTAATTCCTGTCTTCCTGATAGATCACAAAAGGTTGTTCTATAATAATTTTGAATCAAATGATTTAGAGCTTTCACAATGAGTGGTATTCCACCCTTGTTGAAGCCCTTGTGGAGACCTCTAGATTTGTAAATTCCCTCCGTTTTTCTCATGGTTGGAGTGCAGTCACTCTGTCATTTACCCCATATATTTTCATTTTCATATTTGATATATTATATACATTTTTTTTTATTCAACAATTATGTTTAATCAAATGTAATTAATTGTATATTCTGATTTAACATGTGATTATTCTGCTCTATATGGGCGCATTGATTGCAATAAATATTTTGTCTTGTCTTGTCTTGTCTATTGTAAAAATCGCAAAGAATTTGATATATATCAGTGTCTTAAATGTGCGAATCGAGAAAATCATTTTGAATGTACACTGTAGAAACAATAGATGCTATTTCGATAAATCCATTATCGCTGTCGTATTATGGTATTGATTTATCGGAGTAGCATTCATTGTTTAAAAATTCAATTGAATTCCAAAGTGGTATTAACTTTTTCGGGAATAAAAATATTGTGACGTTACTACACGATTCGACAGGATTGGGAAGACAAAATGGAGCATAGAAAAGGACCAAAGCTAGTCGAGTTTTATTCCATAATATCTGATAACGGAAAACTTCTGGACTACTTGCAAGATTTAAAGCTAATTGATGCAAGTAGAAAATGCCTACAATGCCATGACTTTATGAAGATATCAGTAAATCTAAGCAAGCCAGATGGACAGGAATGGCGTTGCGACAAATGCTACATTACAAAATCTACAAGAAAGTACAGCTATTTTAAGGTACTAAATTTATTATTTAATTTTTTATCAATCTGTAACGATTTCTATATTTAAAAAACAATCAAGAATTTTGTTTTACTAACAATCCAATTGAAACAATGGAGTTACGATCCTTCGAAGTCTTTTTTGATCGAAAAGTGTTTAAACTGTAAAGGCGGTTACATAAAGTGTTTAGAATCTAAACGCATTTAGCTTGAAGTATTCATGAAAAAATATATATTTAGTCGATCCTTTTAAGTTAAAAATTGTGTACAATATTTAGCATCAAACAAAACACTTTAAAAAGTGATCATGTTTTATAAAACATTTTAAATAAAACAGATAATGTAAATAATATAACATACATATTAAAATTTCAAAATGCGATTTTTTTTTCATAAATTTATGCATTTGCATATTCTTGGGTCTTTTAAGAATTAAGAGTTATTATAGATATTCTATTTTACTGAATTATAAATTTCCACTGGGGATGCAAATGGAGATCATATATTTTTTGGAGTGGACTTGCTAGTGTTTGAGGTAGAGAAATTTACTGATATCAGACATGTAACAATTATAGAATGATATAAGAAATTAAGAGAACTTTGTAAACAAGTGTTACAGAAGAACCCAGTTTCGTTAGGAGAATCAGAATGGGGTATAATTGAGGCAGATGAAAGCTTGTTTGGAAAAAAGGGAAATATCGTAAAGGAAGTGGTAAGCAAGACACATGGGTGTTCGGGACGAAGGAGAAGGGTACAATAAATGTTGTACTAAAAATTATCGATAAACGGGACCGTGAAACGTTGATACCAATCGTAGTGTCGAATGTAAGGCAAGGTTGTACTGTGGCGAGCATACAATTCACTCCCTGCAACCACAAAACCGCAAATCACAGTGTAGAGTTTGTGGCACAAGACGGAACATGAACCAATGAAATAGAAGGGTTGTGGAATTTAGTGAAATTGAAGATAAAATCAATGAAAGGTGTGCTACACGAAAAAATCCAGTCTATTTTAGACGAATTCACATATCGGCATAAATATGGCCATCCAAACCGGGATGTATTATACAGGTTGTTCAACGACATTGTTTTTCTGAGATTGTTAAATACGTAGTACATGTATAAGTAGATAACGCATTTGAATATGTTACCACCGTCGTTGCAGCCTGTTATTGATTTATGATGAATGCTTTCATGCATTAAGTATTTCATGTATTTGACATATTTGAAAATATATGTTGTAGAATTACTTTATTTTTTTCTGGTTAAATTTCCATATAGAATTTCAAATATATTAATGTAGTAGATTTTGTCTTTGTATTTACTATCGTTGAACATGCAGTGTTTGTCATTTGATACCTGTTTCCCAAATTTTCATTGTGTATAAATCTAATCGCCTGCAGGTCAACCCGTCGACCCCTCGACCTGTCAACCTGTCGACCCGTCGACCTATCAATCCGTCGACCTGTCAGCCCGTGGACCCGTCGACCTGTCAACCCTGTCCACCTCAAGATATTTCTCAGAACCGCATCACTTATATCATTCCTCTGATTTATGGAATTATTTTTTTCTTATATTATACTTGACCCGACCTCGCCACATACTGTATGTGCTTGTCCAAAGCCAGGAACCTTTAACCCAGTGGAGACGTTGCTTTTCTGTTTAAAGTTTACTTGTTTTACATTGTATATTTATCTGGCAGATAGTTGTTACATTTTCATATCACCACTTTTAATTTTGGGGCCTTTTACAGCTTGTCGTAGGGTATGAATAGGTATCCATTTTTGAAGGCTTTAGCGCAACTTGTAGATGTTTGTAATTTTCACGTTTTCGGTGACTATCTCATATATTATCTTACTACATCTCCCTTTTCATTAAAGATTACGTAATATTGATTGATTTGTCGATAAATTGTTGTAAGTAAACCGTTACCTCAAATTACATGTTGGTATACAACACTATGTATTTTTTAACAATAACAAGAAATCATATTTGAAAATAAAAACAGTCAAAATTGCTAAATGGTTACTTATGTGATCATTATCAAATCAGCAGATCCGAAAAAATATCGTAGTCAAGGTGGTGTAAAAATCGCAAAAGAGACATTGTAAGGTCTTTGAAGTAGTTGTTAATGTAAAGGTGGTATTTTCAAATAAGTTCTCCTAACTTTGTTAAACATTCTTGTGTATTTGTGTCTTTTTGTGATACTATTGTGTTATATTTGAATTGCATCACATTTTATTTTAGGGCTTTTTACAGCTCTCCTTATCACGAGGAACTTTGTCAATTGGGCAATCGTTAAGTAGTAGTGTAGCATGAAGATGTTTGTAATGTACTCATCTCCTATTTATTCTCTTGTCTATCGTAATACTTATTCTTGGATGAGTTTTCAAAAAAAGTTTCATAATGAATGTTCTATTTAAAAATATAAAGGCATTTGGGGGTGACATTTAACATGTACACATGTCATTAACTTTATTGTTTGTTAAAAGTCGTTGTGTTTGTTATGGAGACTTGTGTATCTCGAATTTTTCGTAAGTAGTGTAGTATACATTACATTACTCAATAATTTTATTTGTAATTGTGTTGCTTATATAAACATGCTTTAACAAACACCAAAGAGAATGCCAACGTTAATAGCAACTTCATTAAAAAGGTTAAATTGCTGTGCTACCTATATGTTTTAGACTTTTCGCCCATAAACATATGCCGTGGAGTTATATTTGATATGTTATCTCTATGGAGTTTATAAAACATTCAAGATACAATGTATATTATTTTGCCAATGACGATACCAATTACTCAGCATAGTGATCATACATACAAACAAAATATGATGAAAAAATGCAGATAAAACAAAATACCATAATATAACTTAGTGAAAAATTAATTGTTTATAAACGTGCAATATATCAAATTAATACATGTTATATAATCAATATATTAAAATACATTCAAAATTGTCCATTCAGTACCATATGTCAGAAGGGCTAATACAGCACAAGTTATTTAGGGGTAATTGCGAATGTTTCATGGGGTCCTCCAGGCTAGAAAGCTAACATACTGTCATTGGTTTACTCCGCAACTTCACAGGAAAAGGTCAGCCATAATCTGTGAAACGGATACTCCATACTGTGACTATATTTTTCCGAAATATTTTTAAGTAATCTTTTGTTGGTAACTGGTATTTTTTGGTTTGTTTAAAAGTATAGTTAAGACCTATAATTGGCACAATAGTTCAAATGTGTATTTATTTGGGTCAATTTATTTTTTCACAAGGAGTGAAGGCCTTGTAAATTGCCCCTGATTTTCTCTTGATTAAAGTGCGGTTTCTGACATTTTTGACATTTTCCGCATATCTTTTCATTATCATGAATAATCGTACCACACAAACCACAGACAATCCCGTTCTATGTCTAGTATGTGGCCAAAATATTCCCTAATTTTACATCTTTGTTATTTAAAGGTAAATAAATTAGGAGACATTGTGCTATCCTTAAAACTGAGAGGTTACTCCTTGAAATGTACATATAGCATACCTAAATTTTCCATATTTATTTAACATTGGTAATTTTGTATTTTGGGTGAAAATGTTTTCAGTTATTACATTAATAGTACTGTTAAATCAAATCAAATAATTTTTTAAAGAACTGTCATGACGCTTATTTTCCAGCATATATATTAAACGGTGGTGCAGCTTTAGTTGAATATGCAAAGATCAGGTAAAAACACCTGTACCAGGAATTAAAAGTTAAGTTAATAACATCGGTTAATGAGGTAGAGATTGTAACAGAAAGATGATATTCCAAATATGTTCGCGCCAACCAATAATGATAACAGATTCCATAAGGTAATCACTGCTACTATCCTTTAAATGAGAAAATGCAATTAATAAGTCCAAGTCTCTACAAGACTAGAGAATAGCCAAATGGAAACAAGAGTACGATAAAACAATCCAATAACAAATAATTGCCACTGAACCTATTTTCATAAATTTATAAAATTTCATAATGTGCTTTATGTATCAGTGATTATTTAGGAATAATAGAGTTTGAAGATAATTTGATTTAAATTACACACTTGAAATTTTACATTGCATTCGTGTTATGTTCTGTCTTGTTTGTGTTCTCGGGATCGCCGTGTCTGTCGAAATGTCTATTGTCTAGCGGTTTTCTTTGACTCCCTACTCTCACTAATGATTACTTTCTTTTACCGGTGCGTAATGATACAAATGTCATATTACCGTCGTTTATGTAGAGACAGTCTTAAAGCATTTTTAAAATCTGACTCAATTGGCTTTTAATGTTTCTTTTGTATAAATACATGTGATGTGTCATGATTGTCCATGAGACGGTCATCCAGCAAATGACAGTCGAATCTAAACTTCTACAGGTCCCATTACGGCCTTCAACAATGAACCTGAGTCCATTCCATAACGCAAGCTGTGAAAGACCCCTAAATACAAAATGTGAAACACGACAATTAAAATCTATTGAAAATAAAACAAATAACAATAAATGATTAATTAAACAAAGACAATCAGGTTCCTGGCTTGGGACAGGCACATAAGTATGTGTCGGGGCTATTCGTTTTGTCACACCACTGTTTCATGGTAGGGGAAGGATTGATCGCTCACAAACATATTTAACCCTGCCACCTGATTCATGTGATCGTCCTGTTCAGTAGTTCAGTAGGTGTCATTTTTATCTTTCACATGGGTATTGTGTGCTAGACTTATTTAACTGGCCGATTATTGTTACAATTTAATATGATCACATTTTATTTAGGGCTCTTTGCAGCTTGCATCTGGGTATTGATATTTGTCTATTGTTAATGGTCTGTTGCAACCCGTCGTAATACTGCAAAGAAGGGTAAACATTTCCATGACTACACCGAATAATTTCCATGACTACACCGAATAAACACAAACTAACGTCGACATTTTTTGCTCAACTTGTTTAATATGACCATGTGGGAAATCATAGCAATTAACCGAATCTTACTGACGTAAAAGCTTTCACATCCACTCGACAAGTAATAGCATAACTTGACACTTAACAAAGAAATTCATATAAATTTTAAGCTTTAAATACTTGTTCATTTCAACAAATGTAGGCTGTAGTATTATCATGAGAAGAAAGATTCCAGAGTGCCAAATAAAAAAGGAAAAAGACAAGGGTCATAAACCCACATTTTTGGCTCAAGAATTCTTGTGCATTGAAAATGTCAATTAATTTATCTTTGTTTGTAAGATATACATGTAATGTTTTTTGCATGTTATTTTACATCCTTAAAGTTAAAAGAACGAAATTAGACAAAAAACCCACAGTACGTTACGAAATATCCGGTAAAAGTAAATAAGAAGAATGGTATAGATGCGAATTACAAACAAATGAGAATAATTCCTATTGAGGAGCTGAAAAGTTCATGGTAGACCTAAGAAACCGACGGACTGTTATCACTCAGGACATTCTACGGTTGGCATCATGATTTCATTTGTCAATATTTTCCTGTCGTTCTTACTAATCCGATCTTTTTGTAACTTTTCTTTACTACTTGTATGAGAGACTACTGACTTTAGATAAAACACGCAACTTCGGAATTAATTAAGTTTGTGAGTGAGTCGGCTAAGTTTTCTGTGTATGTATTAATATGTAACTATTTTATTTTGTGTATCCTCTTTGTTTGGCCATACTGTTTTCTGTGTTTCAGGATTAGGTACGTCAAGCCCAATATTTGGCCCAAATTTTAAAATTTGTGACACAACAATAAATTGTTGTAAAACGCTATTTTATAACCGTCTCTTTTAATAGTTCATAACTTATTTGTCTTTAATTTTCATCATTTCGCCAAAACTACTGGCGATATTTGACTATTTCAAGAAGAATGTAACATTTTCTGTAAAAAAATTAATTTTTTTATCTGTTTAGTTCAAAATAGTTAATTTTCAAAGTCGACAAAATTGTATCAAATGTTATATCAAACGACACATGTCCTTTATATATAACTGTTAAGTTATGTTACTTGAAAAATATTTAAACTGAAATATATAGTTAATGAGTATATCTCAACATCACGACCTGAAGATAAGTCTAGTACAAACAAACTTACAAAAAAATTACCTGTGCTTGTGCTTTCTATTTGGATTTTATTGATTGTTGATAGAATATTGCTATTGACCGGAGATCTACAAAACAAAAGAATGTTGATGATGAGATTAAAAAAAGAAATGGATGAATGTCAAGTAGACCATACTCTGTCTTTTTAAGAAAACGGCAGAAATTGTTGAATCTAGAGGTCGTCACTATGCTTTCAACAAGGGTTTATTTCCACTCCTTGTGACGAGACCTAGATTTCCAAGAAGAAATAAATTACGCAAATTTTGCCTAGATTTTATGAATACAAAAAAAAACAACGTGAAATACAAAGACTAACTTGACTTTAGACCGCAACATTACAATATTGGTGGGGTTGAACATATTTTTCTGGTACCAAACTCTCCCCGATAGCGAGACGTAAGGTAAAAATCAAAGCAACATAAAGCTGTAAGTTGAGATGCAATGCTACCAAATGGATCTACCCAGTCATGATGGCGACCATGAAATTTAAGGAGGAATACTTCAACCTTACATAGACGTATTTTTGTTTTATATAAATTACACGACACCAGAAATGCTCTCCTCGGAAGATCCCGATACTTGGTTTATGTTTCGCAGTTTATTTGATACTTTCGTGCCTGTTCCAAGTATCAGGATTTTCATGCATCACATTCGCACGAAACTATATGCCATTCCTTTTTCTAAACTTTATTCTTTTTTAAAATTATGTTTGGATACACCTGTTACAGATCAAAATTCAAGCATGTACAGACTTATAACAGTCGTCATGGATATTGCCAATAATAGGCTTTTCAAACCAGTTACATTTAAGGAAGAATAACTGGAAAAACGGTCGTTTCTTAAAATTTTGTTCGCTAACAAAGGTCTTGACGCAATCAACTTAATCAATATCCTCTATCAAAAATCTGTCAAATCTAAAGTTCCACCTTATTTTAAAGATAAGTCTGTACCAATCATTTCATATGCCTATACCACACCTATTGCAACCAAGATTTTCAACTACAAACACGTGTTGAAGAATCTCAGCATGGACGACTACAAG
>JARWCS010204926.1:0-13874 GCA_034783895.1 Geukensia demissa | reverse complement strand
AATAAGGGTGACTATGGTCCACCGCCAGGCTTTCCGTATTATACCCTGGCAGCCCCCCCCCCCCCCCAAAGAGAGGGCCTCTGATATCCGCCACCTGGGGTTCGCGCTGGGTCATCTCTGTGAGACCGCTCCGGTGCCCAGTATGCCAGACACAACCCACATGTTACATACGTTCATAAAAATATCCAAAAGCCAAAGTTTCATTTATAGATTTATGTATGGCATGCCATAGCAAACAATGTCGAATTGATGCTTGCATTGGTATCCCTGTTTGGGGAGAAAATTCAAATGAAATAACATGCATAACCGACAAGTTCGATTGTTCAATATTAAGGAGGTTCGGGTGTCTTCCGCCATCTTGGATCACACACAAACTTGTGGTATTGACTTTTTCTATAATTGCAAATATTATTTCTTGAAAGAATATGCTTGCATAAAATTGAACCTGGATTAATAAATTGTAATTACTTATATAATGGCATTATCATTTTTAGCATTTAAAGAGGATAAAGTGCTCTTGCAACATTTTAAGAATTAAATCATTGCAGGGAAGGTAACTCCAATGACTTTATTTTAAAAGGATTGCACTATGGAATTATAAATTTCTTAATGTAGCAAGAAAACGAGATCGGTGATCCTAACTTTTCTTTTTATTTTGTGATAGTATATGATAAAAGCTATTTTCTCCTATTTTATTTGAGAATTCTATCGTTTGATGTTCTTTATATCAAGAAAAATTGTACTTTTTCCCTATATAATCAACAGAAAATGGAGGATTCTGCTCAGCCGGATTGATCAGTGACGTAAACCCGTTACTGAATGACTGTTTAAAGCTTCAGTTTTGCAGGAAGAGTTTGTTTACGAACCTTTTCCTAATCTTTTAATTAAATGTATGAATTATATAAGTATTTATCTATCTTCTCTTGTTATATTATTAACGTTGTTTGACCATCCCCATTTTTGACAAAAAAAAACTTTATCTTTATAGATGCTCTCTATATAATTACTTCTCATTTTGAAAGGTTTTACGACCTTTACATTTAACGAGCTTGCTGTCAGTAAACTGCGAGCATTTAACGATGATTTAATCATGCTATTTTTTTCCATTTTAATATTAACTTGCTTCAGGTACCTCCTATTCAGATTAAATTGTATGATTTTATAGTTTTTGTCTTATTTGTGTTAGTTTTGTTTTTGTTTTTGGTCATTAGCCGAGAGGAAAATGAAGTAGTCGGGATACAACAAAATGAGTGTTTCCCGTTGATTAAAATGGACATATCATAAGCAAGGACACTGCGCATTTGAATGGTCTATGTGCAATATCTTATTATTTCACGTTCAGTCTTCTATCTATAATTTTGGAACAGCCTTTCGTTTAACATATTTACTTGGTTTTTAGCTCACCTTGCCTGAAAGGCCATGGAAGCTTTTGTCTTCACTTTTCGCCTGTCGTCTTCGACGGCGTCTGTTAACTTTTTACATGTACATTTTCTTCTCTAAAACCAGTGAACAGCTTCCAATCAAAATTGGCAGAAATGCTAGGCAGTTGGTCGTTTACCAAATTTATGTTTTTGTGCCTGTCGGACATTTAGCTTGGTCACCAGGGTCAATTATGTGTTCTGATTGGTCCAAATGTTAACAACCATCTTGTCAAAAAACACAATGTGGATTGGTTGTTACTTTAAATAAGGCCAAACCAAATTAATTTCTAGTTCTTTGGATAATAGGTGCGAGGGAGCGGAATTTTTTGTTTAAGTTTTTTTTCTTGCATGGCAGAATATTGGAGCGCAACCTCAAAAACTGATGCGTACTCAACAGTTAAAAGTTTTTCCCTTTAATTTTGTATTTTTTTAGGAGCGAGCGAGCAGATTTTAATTTTATATTAAGGAATAACATTAAAAATTTCTAAAATGTGAAAAACATTGGAGCAGGTAAAGTTTTTTTTTAAATTTTTGAACCCATAATATGGGGAGCGAGCGTCTCCGAAGAACTGTTAATTAATTTGGAGTGGCTTAACTTTGTAAATGTTTTGCCGACCGGACATTAATGATTTAACTTAGTTTAGCATATTACATGTAGTTGCCATTAGGTACACAGTTTAGAAAAAAAATCCCCTTTTGCCAGGAGAGCGATTAAAGCCTTCATGGAGCCTCTGGTTTTAACCGGAACAATTTTAGGAGATTCTACCGATGTTAAAGGCATTGTAAAGGACTGAAGATTTTTTCACTCTCGGTAACTGCTTGCTGAGGTGTGTTGCGGACTTCCGACATTTGCTCCATATTTTGCCTTCCACATATATAATTAATGCCAAAAGCAAAGTCAATCAATTTTAAGATTCGTTGAAAATTTGAAAGTAAACGTAGGATGCCATTACCATATGCATGTAAGGGAGGATTCTTCAAAATGACTTATGATGTATTAACCATATCTGCATGATGTATTAACCATATCAGTCTGCATTCCAATAAACTGCGTCGTTGACACAGAAGCTGTCCAGATAAGGATATGTGGCTTTTCGGTTGAAGTCAACACTCCTGAGCTGATATGGAATCTTTCCTTTTGAAGTTGCGGAGTAAACCTAAAACCTCCCAGGTCTGAGGGTTGCAATCCCATCAAACGTTTTCTTTTACCCTGCAATGACAAATACAATGCGGCGATTGTCTTTAAAAATGCAGAAAATGCTTACATTTAGGACCACATGAGTTCAGCCCATGTTCTGGTGGAGTCCGCATTGTTCATACTTAACTAAGGCCGTGCCTGTTTTTTTATTTGTTTTGCGTCAGGTCAAATTTTCAAAACCCACCTGCCCGTCCGCACGAAAAACACACAAATACAGAATGAAAACAGCTTTGATTGTTTATATATTCCATTTATACAGCTTGTACAGCCTGCATATATCTGATGCCATTAAATCTACAAACAGTTTGCTAACGATAGTGCTATGTTTTTGGGGCTTTTGAGATAATTCTTATTTATTCTTCAATTCGGTCAAATTATTTTCTGTGTGTGTTTTAAAAGGCTTAAAACGTACCGCACGCGGACGCAAAACAAAGAAAAACACAACTTTGGTCTAATTTTCAATGTGCTATATCAAAACCTGTGTAACACCACTTGAACACAAATTTAACATGTTTTGTTTTTTAAGGATTTGCAGTCTTAAATAACAACTGCTAAAATAAGATATAGAGCATTAAAGCTCAGGAATCCGACAACACTGCTTATCGTCTACATAACTGCATGCTATATAAATGCGTACAGTGTACGAACTGATCAGATATCAGTCTAGTTTGTTACCGAACATAGCTCCACAACATTATTAACGTAATTTGTTTTTTATTTGTTTCAAGAAGGAATAATCCAACACAGATAAGACAGTGTAATGTCCTTTAAATTCCTAGCCATAAGGAAGTCTGGGTAGGTCTGCAGAAATACCAAAAAGCTTAAACGGCTTCAGATTACAGGATTTTTACCAATCTACAAATGTGATCGAGTTCGAGAAACCTTTCATTACTTTATGTACTTTCCTTATACATATGTATGCATGGTTGCAGCAAGCAAATTACAAAAACGGAATTGACAAATTGTAAGTCCAGTGTACAATACCCATGTGAGAGATCAAAAGTGCATAGTCGAAAGAGACCAGACAAATTAAATATACATAAACGATAATCAAAGAATAAAATACACGTCTATGTACAAAAAGAAGCAGTCATCTAAGAATAAGACAGTTAATACCTATTGGATTACATTTAACAAGTAAAACGGCTGTTAATTTTCCGGAGCATGCAGCTGAGACTAATTTCTTTTTCATAGGGTATTGTGTGACATCAAGTAAACAAGCTTTAGTTTCCTGTACAAAGTTTTGTGTACTGATCTTTGTCTTTCGTTCCGCTCTGTTTGTCTTTGGTTTTAGGATTTCTCTTTGCCACTTTGAAATTATTTCTCTAACGGCCTCACATGAGGCATGATAGTACAATAAATCTAATAAACAAAACATAATGCATTAACAACATATGTACATATGAAAAATAAAGGTACAATGTAACTTTTTCGGTCTCTATAGGCAATTTGTGACTACCACATCTAAATTTAACGAGATAATACAACAAATCAGGTGGAAGAATAGTCAATTAATTCTCAAAACCAAATTCATGCATATATATATTCTAGTTAATGCATTTAGGTGAATCAAATATTTTTGATTTCCACTTAATAAAGAGATTGTTTTTTTGATAAAACAAACTTTCTATTAACAGACTGATTATTCCAAATCTGCTCATAACCACATTCATACAATATATCTTAAACACATGACAACCATTGCGAGTGATAAACATTACCTTCATCGAGCTTATATAAACGTCATACAATGTGGGAGATATTTTTCTGTTTTTTACCATTTAAAATACGTTGCCAAAATTCAACCATTCGAGCTTTAATACAAACAGACAAAGGCATTCTACCAAGTCTTCCATAAATAACAAGATTTGGGGTACATTTTTAATTTGATAATATATTTTCAAAATTCTAAATGCAACGATTCCATGATTTAATTATCTTCATAACCCCACACTTCTGCACCATATAACAAAATTGGTGCTAACATAGCATCGAACAATTGCAACAAAATATCTACGTAAAGCAAGTTTTCTAGCTTTACATAAAACTAAAAGCATTGCCTTTCTAGCTTGTAGAACAAATCTAGCTTTATTTTCGTTATATAGTACCTTTTCTTGAAAAAATAGTACCCAGATATTGAAAATAATTTATTATAGCTATATCTTCATTATTATGAAAAATTGAGTATCTTCACACTACCTTTTTTTCAAAATATAACTATATTTGTTTTAGCTACATTGATTGTAGGTTTCCATGTTTCGCAATATAAATACATAGCATGTAATGCAGATTGCAATCCAGCAGCAGATTCTACAATAAGAGTGTCGTCAGCATATAGTAACAAGAATAATTTGAAATAGATTTCAATATCATCTTAATCAAACAGCAAACGTGAAATATTTCCTATATCATCAAGACCATTATAAGCATGTGATAAACACTCTTTAAGATCATTGAGAAATATTGAAAACAGCAGAGGTGACAGGTTTTCACCCTGTCATACTCCAACATTTGATGAAAAAAATTCTGAACAGTTAAAGCCATCTCACAACAGTTTTTGCCAAAAGCAACGCTCTGTTAATCAAACAAATGCATTACGAGAAACCAACAAATGCACAATATAACTTTTTACATCTGAATAAGTACAAATCTATAAGACATTTTAGATTAAAATATGTTTGACAGTACTATATACCCCTTTCTATTTTTTATAAATGAGACAAATAAAGCACTGAGACCATGTACCTGGTACTATAGCACTTTCAAATAAAATATTAAAAATTTTCACAAACACTGGTAAAAGTTTATCAGTTGCATGTTTCAAACATTCATTTGATATTATATAATTATTACAAGCTTTATCATTTTTCAGAGTTTCAATTGAATCATTAACTTCTTTTTCTTTAATAATTTCATTAATAGCAGTATTATTTTCTGCAATATTATCTGGCAATACAATATAAACATCATCTACAACATCGTTTAACTTTTTAAAATGTTCAAAGTAGACGTTCATTGCCGACTTTTTTGCAGCAGTTTTACCATTGTCACAACATCTATTTAACATAGACCACTACAATTTAGGATCAGAGGTACACAGACGTCAACGTTTATCAGTAAATGCTTGTTTGTATTTATTAAAATGCCTTTGTAATATTTTCTTTTATTCTTTACTTTTACATATCATATGTTCATCATAAACAACTGAACGAATTCTATAATGGTACTTTTTATATTTGCGGTAAGCCTTACGTTTCATAAACATTCACTATTAAAATATTTTCACAGTAGACTGTGAATAATTGGAAATAAATGAATTATCATTGCCCACAACACACTGTGGAGAATTAGAATTAAATGACTTTTCGCAATTTACACCATTTAGTACTAGGGTCTAAGTCCAGTGTAGAATACCCATGCGAGAGATCAAAAGTGCATATTCCAAAGAGACAAGACAAATTTAAAACAAATTAAAGATAAACCTAAACAAAAGGAACAAAAGAACTCCTTAAAGAAACAGGAGTGGGACCAGGTGCTTCTGAAGGCTAAGCATCCCCTGTCCTGCGCGCAACACCCGTCGTGGCATCCTAAATCTCAAATCCGGGTTAACGTCAATCCGAGAAGATGTCAACTATTTTTGTATTACCGGTAATAGGTCCGTAACTAGTTTAGATACACTGATACCATATGGATCAACCAATTAATATTCCCCTACATCGCACTCCTGTAGCTCGGTCATTCATAAATCCTTAAAATGGTAATCCACCTCGTCGATACCGATTTTAAAAATTCTGATTCACTTGGGATTCGACCACAGCCTTGCTATCATTTAAAAAAAACACATTAATTTTCCATCACGTGTGTGGCCTGATTTTACATCATCATTGTTACGCACAAGTTGCAACAACTTAAATCTGAGACTGGTTAAATCATGTAATAAATACATATTTAAAAATTGTCACTTTGTTTTATTTTTTTCTATTCACTACGAGCTTTTTTCTTACTGAACGATTTGAGAAACGCACAACTATTTGTCTGTTACATCCCGGCGTCATTTTCCAAGTCGATGCGCATGAACTATTTGCGATTCATCAATCTGAACATCTATCGCTTGCTTAAGTTTACAAACAGTGTCAATAAAAAGGAATTCGAAGATACCAAAGGGGCAGACGGAAATCGTTGAGTCGGAAGACATACAAGACCATGGCCAACAAAATGCAACGAAAGACAACCATGGAACACACAACACTAAACTGAAAACTAGAGCTTGAAAACACGAATTCTAAAAAAAAAACCAGGGTGAGTTCAGGAAGGGTAAGCAACTCAGGTATTTTTTCATCCATGTCCCGTGATTCCTCGATACCAGAAATAATTTTTTTTTCTTTACGAGAATATTGGGCTAATGCATAATTTGAATACTCGTTGTTTTTTCACACCACTTTGAAGTCTATTAATTTTTTTATCTTGGCGTTTTTATACGATTTATCTTCCTTCAATACATGAGATATATATATATATATACGTCATCCAATTTTGATTGCAATTTAAATGATAAAACGAAAGCAACGTCTTTTCAACAAGGATATATGGGAAATATCGTGCTAGTTTTTGTTTCCATTGGCTATATAGAGTTGTTTGTGACACAATTATCACATTTAATAATAAACATATGTGGATTCGGCACGTGTTTTGTTTAAATAAGGTCTCCCAAAGGACTTGTTTTTATTTTATTTATTTATTTCTGTTCTTGTTTCAAAAGACTTATGTTTAGAAAGTTCAATACATATCAAAATGATCGTTTGTTACAAACATTGCACTTGAGAAAACAATTTCCAATCGACACTGACAGACAGAGAGGCCATATTTTTTTAATACGGAGGAATCTCTCATAACCAAAAAAACCTCGATTATGGTGTTACCAATTAGACCCATCAACTACAACAGATAGCTGCTTAAATTTAATTGTAGCATGATACACATTTCTTATATTTGGGTTAAAGAGATCCTATAAATCTGTAAAATGTCATTTTCCTTATTATAGCTGACAGACCCGTTAATGATCAGGCTGCTTACACAGTAATTCGTAGAAAATTGAGACCTATGCTAAACTTAGGCCTACAATTGTAAATGTAATGGAAAGTCAATAGTCAAAGGTTGGGCCATGATGATCCGTATTACTAAATATCAATTAATTACTTCGATACGGTTATATATGGTTCATATCATGTAAAATAGATTGATTGATTGATTAATGCTTAAGGTCCATTGGTAAATATTTCATTCATATTCCGGATGAGAACAAGCGGCTTCGTATATTTTGGTTCTAATGCTACTGATAAGAGGTTACTACTTGAAATGAACATATGGTATACCAATATTACCCCGGCTTTTATGCTGATATGTTCAGCAAAACATGGAGCATAACACTAGGTCAACGCCAAGGTAAATGTCCCTTAAGACATAAAAGTCCTCTGCAATCACATAACTGTCAGTACCATAAAGTGACGTTTATGCTGGAAATAACCATTCGAATATCTGAGCAACCACTTGTTGAAAACTGATAGCGATAAGATTAAATGAAGATGTATGCTTTATAAGATCTTCATTTTTCATCGGAAATGTACCCAGTGACCAAAAACGGCAGATGGACCTAGTGACCAAAAACGACAGAGAAAAAAATCAAAAAGTTTTGCTTATATCTTTAACATAATAAGAGAGAATAAATCTTATATTTATTTCAAAAAATGTTAAGAATAATATAGAAAATAGGAGATGTGATATGGTATGTCTCATAAAATATGGTTTGGGTGATTGATGAAGACATTACCAACGATCAAAGATCTTTGCAAACATAATTCAGGGTTTAGTTAAATAGCAAGTATAGAGTTACCTTTTTGATTCTTTTATGTCATGTCATTAGCAACAGTTTATTTTATGTTATATCCTTATTAACAGTATATATAACAGATGTTTCTGGAAGATCTTATTTATGCTCCCCGAACAAAGAACTACAGAAAGACAGTCAATCTAGTTTGGTTGGAAATTAGAATTGATTAAGATGAATCAAATTGACCTGTATTTGAAAATAGTTCGAAAGATACCAAAGGGAAGACAGAAATCGTTCATTCAGAAAACACCATGGCCAACAAAATGAGACGAAAGAAAAAGTACACACATTACACAGAAAACTAAAGCTGGATTAACACAAACCCTGCAAAAACCAGGGTTAGTTCAGGTGCTCCGGAAGTGTAAGCAACTCCTGCTCCACCAGTGTTATCCTTGTTGGTATTCAGTAGACAAAGCCAGTGTTTAGTCACAATCGATGTTTTTCACAACCGGAATAAAAACGAAGTCACAACAATGGGAAGATATCCATTTTCATTGGTGATAAATATGTAAGCTCAGTATACATTTGCGTTGATTGTTGAATTATTTAACATATTGCGGTAGATGTTGCATGCTTTTTTCAGGACAAAAACAGATTTTAACCAATGAATTATAAAAGGAATTGGCTAGGGTTGCTGCGATGATGAATTTTCTTGCCAAAGGATGCAACATTTGTACAGTCCGGACTGGGGCGGAAAATTGAGTTCAAGCAACTGGCCACTAACGACAATTCATTACGAGCTGTTTCCAAAGGGATTTTTAACGTGCTGAGGGCATTCTCCCAACACATGGTAGTGGATTAACTCGGGGAGGGGAATATGCAGGTGCGGCTGGAATATTGCTACGAATGAATGGAAGGTTTACCATTGGAAAATCATAGCTATATATCTCTCTAGTAGTACAGTTTTGATGTTAGCAAATGAAAATCTGCTATTTTTTACGATGTCTTGCTCTGGTTTCTAATCTTTTTTTGAAAATATTACGTGAGGTTATTTAGGAAATAAAATTTAAAATTGAAAGTTGTTTAAGCAGACAGAATCCTTAAAGAAAACTGAATAACGTTTACTATTTTACTTACAATAAACATACATTTTCGAAACGATATAAAGCCAGATTGGTTTATTTAATTGCCTTGCATTTATATTGTAAGTAAAACAGTAAACGTTTTACAGATGGCTGATGATGAAGCGGTATACGCAAAAGACGACAAGATGCAACGGATTTCTTCAAATTGGGCAAAAAAAAATCCAGACGAGTAAAAGAATTTATGCAACAGCAGAAAAATATTATCGGCAAGAATAGAATGAACTGATTTTATTAAAAATTTAAATTGATTAAAGGCACTCTGCTTAGCATGCATGCTAGAGTTAAACCAACACCATTCATATTAAAAATACATCATATTTCTGTAAAATATGTTCACAGAGGTTTTTTGAAAAACCGAAGCGTTGCAGCAGTAATTAGAGGTAGTCAAGATGTTGAATAAGCTCAGGAGCAGCCCAGTGTCACCCGTTGGTTCACAATGTCTTGCTCTAAAAAATGTTTACAGTGAGAATGATTTTGTTTCAGCAAAATACATAGGAAACTAGAACGTTAGATAATTATTACAGATTGTCAAAACAGATAAAGAGGCCGAAATTTCTTTCATGTAAAAGAAAAAGGAACCTCTTTTAATATCTATCTTATGATTGATGTTATTTGGGTTCCACATGATGACATTGTTTGTCAGAAAAAAGTCACCAAACTCTTCACTGTAACTGTGTAAGAATGAACAGGACGGGAAGAACGCGATGACTTAGTCAAAATTTAAATAAAATTTAAAAAAAGAATTAGCATTGGTGAACAATATTTTCCATGGTTGTTGCAAAATTCAGTGACTTTATATACGATGTAAATATAGATTTAAATTTTCTCAATAGACATTTACTGGCACGACTGAGAGGGCATAAGTAACTTCGGTTACCATGAAGGTGAAGCTGTTTTACCCTTTTCTGAATTTAAATTTTAAATTTTTCATTTTTATACCACAGAAGTTTTTTTTTATAGTTTTTTTAATTATTGATATTTTATTACAATTTCCAGTTATCATGTTATATCTAAAATAAACATATTATATGCCTTTTTCTAAAACTTTAAACGCTGCTCTAGATTTTTTATACGGACATAACTTTCGACTTCGAGCTAACAATTCCTTTTAAAGTGCAAGTCTTAATCGAATTGCAATGTTTTATTGCTTTTCTTACTTTGCATATTACAATGTTTGTTCTAAATCCTATTATTCATGCTTTATTTTTCAAGAATATATTTCTGGTACATTGATGCTGTACACATGTTGTTGCTTAAGGGGACTGTAAAAATAACCATGTCATCGAACTGAATGTCTTGTATGTCTTTTAAACACTAATATGCCCAAGACTGATATAATAATGGGACGGTTTGTCTCGGAAAAATGTATTATCAAAGTTATATAATATTACATAACTTTGTTCCTTATTTAAGCTGGAATAATCCAATGAAGTCTAGACATTATGAAAATAAAGCTTAGTAGCTAATTATGTGCGAATTTGGAAGCCTGAAAGGGTTTACAAATATAAATTGCTAGTTGAAAGATCTATATAAATCTTTTTTAGGAATAAAGTACATTTAAACGGAAATTTAGTGCTTTTTAAAGTGGACTACAGAAACGGCAGTATAGTTGTAGGTGCAGGTATGTGCAGTTTGTTTTGTAAATTGTATTGTATAGGATAAATTAATGGCTTTATGACAACCTAAATTTTATTCATGAACGAATGTGTTTGAACCATAACGAAATGACTCCAATTACAAAAAAGGATCTCGAGTGAAATTAAATATATTAGCCAAGCGCATTCTACGTCCATTGGAATAAATTGACTGGTTGATTGAATGTTGCTTAACGTCCAGTGGCAAATATTTCATGCATATTCAGGAAGAAAGCATATTAATGAATGATGATGATGAATGAAACCTGTACTAGACCGACACGCTGATCCGGATTTTTAACGTGCTATCTCACGAAAGCAACAGTCCGCAGGATGACATGCCACTTTACCCAGACACATTATTCTGACTTTGGGTCGACAAGTCTTTGCTCTTACTCCAAAATGCTTCGTGAATAGCGGAGAAGCAGCAAATAACAATTTTAATGTCTTTGGTTTGACCCGGCCGGGGATCGAACCCACGACTTTCCAAACTCAAAGCGAGCACGCTAACCATAACACCACCGATGCGGTTGTATTGGAATAAAAATCTATTTATCAATCATAGGAAAATTAATATTGGCAATGTGAAAATCCTATCAACTGAAACATGTCCTGGATGTTTTGAACGACTATGTTAAGTATAAAAAATTTTAAAATGTAACAGTTTTTCAGAACCTGAGGTTTCGTGTCAATATAATCAAATTCAAATGTAAAAACCAACAAAATATTTCATGGTCTGTCAAAACAAATTTGTTGGTAAAATTGTATACGGAAAATTGAGGGGTTATATAAATGAAAAATTGGGTGGAAGTATAAAAGATGTATAAATTTTGGCTTCAGAGAATCATTAGAAGAAGAGATCCTTGAATTGCTTTTCAAAGATTAAATAATTTTCAGCTAATCAACCATTTGATTTTTATGAGGGACATACAAGTACCTTAATTAATTTAGGCCCTGCCCTTTTTGCAACATTTTCGACTCCTGACCGCTATTTTACTGTTGGCAAGCGCGTCTAGATTTAATACAAATATTCAGCACGGTTTGGGCTTTTGGATACTGCCTATCTGCCCTCTTTTAATCACAATAAATAGGTATCGTCATTGCATTCTGAGTTCGAGTACTAGGATGCTTATCTTTTATAAAATCTTGATATTTGTTGATGTCTGTAAGAAAGATCCATACCGGATAAATTGTTAACTTGCACTTTCGCTTGGAAAAGATAATGATTAATAGGGAAGGGGACAGTAATAATGTTTATTTGTCCATTATTTATTAGTATGTAATAAATGCTTGTTGAAGCAGATGTTGAACTATAATTAAAGAACTTTCATATTCTATACAGCCGTAAACCTTTGGTGTTTGTGTAAATAATTTGAATTTATGTTGTTGGGTCAGAGATTACATTGCAAGCTGCTTACTTCTGCCCAAAATTTGTGTTCCTTAGCTCCTGGAACAAGTCGAAATGGCCACCTTTATTTGAAAACAATTTCCTGAAAAATCTTCATGGTTATGGGGTACTTTTCCTGTAATATTTCTGCATGCCACTTTGAGTGTTATAAAATCTGCCATGTTGTTTGTTCCCCGCTTACGCAGGAAAGCACTGAGAAATCACAAAATGACCTTGCCGTCCTTAATTTTGTGACATAATTTTGAGATGAACAAACATAACATTAAAATTTTTGTACGCTTCCATATTAATATTTTTATTCTGTTTGCCACTTCATAATGGAATGTTAATATTTGACTGCAAATCTGTGCGGTCTTGTTATTCTGATATTGCTGTTTAAACTGGTGAAAATTTATTATATTGTGGCAGATTTGTACAAGCACAAGCCTAATGGGAGGGTGTGGTTCTGATACAATTTGCCCCTTGGAAAAAGCGTAGATATTTTCTGAGGGATTTCAGTAAAGAATGCATGTATAAGCTTCGTGACTCAAAAATTAGTCTTGATCTGAGGCTTTCACCTCCTCTATAACACCCTTATTTCGTTTCGGATATTTCTTGATTTAGACATTTCAGTTCTTGTGTTTGAATTGCATCTTTTTTGTTTGTGCGTAAACCGGTTATTCTTGAAAGTCTTTTGTGTAAGAGCGGATGCTCTCCAAAATATTCTTGTCTGAGGTTATTTTGCACCAGCTCTCCTCGAAAAACTTGAGGCGACCAGTAACGTTATCTTTGATTCTTCTACATGTGCAAATTTTAGATCTTTGACTTTTGGATGCACCCAAGATTCTATATTTTCTACACTTATCAATTCATCTGCTACTAGAGAAAAAAAGGTCTACGTAATACATACATTTTGTTCTTGTTTCCTTCTTTCCCAAATCCAGTCTTAAATCCTGGTCTTAGAAGTCCTGTCATCTCAACTGTGACTTGTTATCTCCTCTTCCCCTTCGAGACTAATGTTCTTTGATTGGTTCGAGCCGGAGGGATTCCCTGAAAGACTGGCTTATCAGTCTTACGTTTCTTTGCTTCTAAGCCCATATCCTTATCCATTTCTCTAGCTATTTTGCGGTTCTTTTATTCTGTCTAGAACGTTATAAAAACTTTCACGAAAAAGAGCATCATTTGAATCAGTAAACTAAATATTTGTCTACTGAGTAACAAGACGGGTGACACTAGTGGAGCAGGAGTTGCGTACCCTTCCG
>JARWCS010204820.1:0-13875 GCA_034783895.1 Geukensia demissa | reverse complement strand
GTATTTATACATCCCGCTCGAACTAACGGACGCCCCTTTAGCAGGGGTTCTACCTGCAGGCGGAGAAACCGAACGGCATATTTCTATAAGCCGGCCGCCCTCGGTGAGGGGAGGGGCATTTATAAGGTTAAATTGTCCGCCCATATCCAACCCGCAATTTTTCCAGTGGCAGTCTAAAAGTCCCTTGCTCACAGTCTATATGTTGATTTATTGTTTTTCGTGCTGAATATGCATGAAATATTTGGCACTGGACGTTAAACATCAATCAATCAATATTTCTGATAACTTAAAACATTTTATTCTTCTTCTTTCTAACTACGTGTTCAAATTTGTAAGTGTGATATTGTATTCACAATTTAAATTCATGCTTAGGCTTTACATTTTACACTGTTTAATCATATGAGTGATCCACATTCGCAAGAGTCTCTGCTGGTTTTTACTGGGAATTTATTTTGATAAAAAAACTGCTTGATTTTTGTTTTTAAAAAATACCTTTTCCATGAATTTAATCTGCAAAGAACACTTATCATCAAATTTTCAAAAATTATTTACTACACATTATTTATTACACAGGGGTCATTAAGGTAATCATAAAATATGCTTAAGATTAAGCAAGTGGGGGATTTTTTTCTTTAGCAATATACCACTATTTAAACAGCTTATAATCAAGACATACAGATATTGCTCAATGACTTAAAAAAGTCTTCATTGCTCAGGTACCTATAATCATGGAACATTCTTTTATAAACAATAGAAGGCCACTTTGTGTCTTAAATGGAACTAAATCCATTATTGTCTAACTAAGATCTAACCAACTACATTAACTGCCGACTCCTATATTTCTATTATCGCTTTAATAATTATTCTGTCATATTATCCGACTAAATATATCTTATACATACCTCCATTTCTGTTATTATTCTAAAACTTCAGTTTTAGTTTAAACTTACAATATTTTCTGAATATGACTTTTGTAGTATTTTAATCTGAGATCACCATTACAGTATTTTTTTTCTGATCACCATTATAGTATTTTTTTCTGATCACCATTATAGTATTTTATTCTGAACACCACTAGCATCTCCGTTTCAGGTAGATGCAGATGCAAAACCCAAAAAGGAAGATGAGTCATCAGCTGCTTCAGTAAATAGTCACCAGGCATGTCATAATTCAAAAATCTACATCACTGTCATTGGGGCAAAATTAATATTTCAACAATATAGCATTCCTAATTGTGTATTAAATGCTAAAGTAACAAGATATATTAAAATAATATCAAACCATTTCAATATATAAAGATGACATGAAAATTCATTACTGCACAGCTCTATGCGAGTTTACGGATATAAGATCTGACTGGTGACTATATTACAAATATATTAAATTGTCAGATCCCACAGAATGTAGACCAGCAAGAGGATGGTGATGAGAAGAAGGTCCATAATTTATTATCACAAATTGAAGAAACACCAAACTTGTCATAATCTTCATTGATCTGTCTGATGTTTTATTATTCAATGTTCTCTATTACTTGTGTAAAATGTTATTGTGCAAACCTCATTAAATAAACTTTTTAGATGAAAGGAACCCTATCAAGGAAGCTATATTTATCTGGTTATGGATTTAAATAAATTTCATTTCTTTAACAGATGTTAAATTTAAGATTTCCTTCCTGTGAACTTAATATTTTAGCCTGTCTGATGTAAAGTACCTATAGCAATAACATTAAATCAAGAATCTCATATTCTTTCAGTTATAAATCTCTACACCGCTATCATTTTTCTGTCATCCTGACGACAACCTGGGTCAGGCAGACCTTCTATTGCTGACAAATATCCGCAATTGTCATCTTGTATGTTAATGTTGTTTGATTCCTGTGGTTCCGGATTACAGTCTCAGCCATGACTTATTTGTGAAACACTTTTTATGGACAAAAAACATTGGCTGGACATGCCAAGAGCAGTTTCAATACTTAATCAAGTGTATGGAATACCTATTACTCTCTCTACAGCTTACACATATACACAAAATTTCAGAAGAAATTCAGAACAAGCAAAGCGTCATCATGAAGGTAGTGCAAAAAATCCAGACACATCTCCAAGAAAATCTACCAGAGATGGAGAAGTAAAACCTTCCATCAATCAGCATTTTCCAATGGCTGACCTTCAATATTAACTCAGATCAGATGTAAAAATGTATAATGGAACCCTATTGTCTTTATATATATCGACTTCCGAGTGATTTATCAGGGAGTCACTTTATAGAAAAATATTGGACAAGGTGACTCGCTATATAATTTTATACAGAGTCTTATAAAAGACTATATTTTATTATATTGATAATAACCATGGAAAGAGTCACCGTAAGAGGACTTGGACACCATAAATGGTCAATTATGACTTTGTATTTCTGTGGTACTTAGTACCTCGGAGGTCAAAGCACGACTGAAGAAATGATGAAAATCGGCCTCTATTTATACAATTGAGTGACTCATTTTGATTGTGACGTCATTTGCCATTTTACGACTTCTCAAACGATTAACGGCAACGTCAACAAACATGACGGCACGTAGGATTTGTGTTTCTGACTCAGGAGCAATATTGATAATATTCACGTATAACAAAGAATTCAAGCGGAAATAAGTAATGTAAGTTAACTTCCACTTTATATTTTCGTATTTATACACTTTTTAGAACATTGGCATTATTCATTAACTAGCGGCGGTAAGAATTGTGGTGACTCACTGTGTGACACACATATTGAAATTGACGTTTTCCCTACACATTATGATTATTTCGACCTAAGCATGTATAAACAATGAATAAATGTTAAAAAGCATTGCGAATTATCTGAATATGACAGAAATAAGCAACAAATTCGATCTAATATTTCCAGAATTATGCACATTCTATGCCCTATCAAAAACACAGTTACGTTTGAGTTACCACAAATCATTACCGTATGTAAACTTGACCAGGCTTCCCCTATACATGTATACATATTTGAAACCACAAATTAAAACATATTTCTCAAACATTTCTAGCAATAGAATATTGAATAACATAAACAAATCCAGAAAGTGACGTCAAATTTTGTGCGACACACTAGTAGTAAGTACATGTACTTTACTCCCATATTTTGGTAAATTATAGCTAATTATTCTATCAGTATATTAAAAACAAATTTTTGAACAAATCTGTCATGGACGGGTACAGATTTCTTAGGGTGGGAGGCGGCCATAACACCTCAGTCCGTTACACTGCCCCCTTCCTAAGAAAATCTGTCCGTCCCGGACAGGAACTATGAAAATGGTCAACATGAAATAAACACATTAATCTATCATTCACTTACACACATAAAGTCAATACTATTACTCGCAATCTCTCACTATATTGAATGAAACTCATTTACATATATATATACACAACGGAAATGTCCAAAAAAATGTCAACTAATGTAACTACATTCACTAAAGTCCTCATATTCTACGGTGACTTGAATGGTCTCTACCACGTTCTCTTCCTCATCCTCGGTGTTCTCATCGTCATCCTCTTTGGTCTCTTCGTATGTTTCTTCCTCCGAATCTGAGATAATTATTATCTCATTCTCATCATAGTCATCTTGTATACACTCCATCTTAATGTCTGCGTGTTCCTCATCATGAAAGTTTTCATCCCTCGAGACTATAAAACGGTCCTCGGTCTGGACGGCCTGCTCGTCCGTGCTATACGAAGTGTTCGTGCTTTTCTTATCGCATGGCCATACATAAAATGATGGCCCAGACTGAGTAGAGGCATCTGTTGATGGTTCCTGGTCCGTCTGCTGTTCTACTGTTCTCTGTAAAGTAACTCTCGGATCAGGTATCCATGTGGCGGCCATGTGATATATCCTTCCATCTGGGAAGATTACTTTCTCTTCTTTCTTAATACATCCGATGCCATATGGTAGAACTTTTCCTTCGTAGGTCTTGTTGTTAATTGCCTCCTTTCTCACTTGTCTGACCTCCTCTGCTTCTTCATTATCTATGAACAGACACGGTGCGCCCAAAAACCTTTTGTGTCTCTTTGTTTCATTCTCCTGATCCAAGGATGGTACTGCCAGATGACTACTATCTTTCTTTTCTGGTTTTGCGGTCTTGTTGTCATCCACTCTTTCTACTTTTTCCACTTTCTCTGCTTTCTTAGGTGTAGGCGGCAAAGGTGATACAGCTCTCCGTACACCAGAGAAAGGGTCCATCAAGTCCTTTCTTATAGGACTGATATCACCGGTAGGGTGGTCTTCAATACCAAGAGTTATTGAAACAGGTGACGTCAATGGAGTGATGGTGCTCTTGGCAGCACTGTGCTTAGAGTCAGGAGTAACTGGTAAGTTAACCATCGGTTGCACATTCTCTTTATCTTGGGCAGCCACCTTGTGGACAGTACTGTTTAACCTCTTTACACTTTTTTTCTTCTTTGGCATGTCCTTCAGTGTGCTGGGTTGACTCTTTGGGGGAGTAGTTGGCAGAGTAAATTCTGATATATCCAGCCTGTCCTTGGTAATCCCATGCCTCATCAGTTGATGGTGTATCATCCTATATTTAAGGGATGTGGAGACAACATGGTCACATCTATTACATCTGATTAATTTGTTGGGATGGTTGGTTTTGACATGTCTCATTAATGTCTTGTAGTTTCTATACTCGGCCCCGCACTTTCTGCATGTATACATCTGAAATTATATTTATTGAACCGACTATGTAGATCATTTCATTTATTTATATAAATACATCATCAAAATGATAAATAATTGAAGCACCTGACCAGAGGAATCTTCCTGCGTATATCAAATTTTATTTAATATTCATAGAAAATGTCAATTGTGACATTTAAAATCATCTTATTTAAATTCTGTTTTATTTTTCAGGATCATCAGCCAGAGACATACAGCCCTGTTGATATCTGTGAGCTTTGCAATTATTGCCTATTGTACCAATTGTCTACTTCCCCCAGGAATGGCTTTAGCCTATCATGATGCACTATTTGTGCTTTTGAATTTTGATTTTTCTGAATTTTATAAATCACATCTGACAGTATTTCAGTGATAATGAATGGACCATCCCATCTCTTTTGTAATTTTGGACTAACATGTTTGACCCTAATTGGTGTATGCAACCATACTGGGTCCCCTAAACGATATGTATTTGTATGCGTTCTTATATCATAAGAACGTTTCTGCTTTTCACTAGCAAGAGCAATATTTTCTCTTGCTTTCTCGTGCACTTTCCATAAAAGTTCTTGTGTTTTTCTGACATATGTATTAGCGGCCTCAAATTCATCTGGAAATTCATTTCTCTGAGGATGAGGGCCATAGATCAAATCTACCGGGAGTTCTATTTCTCTCCCAAACATCATCATGGAAGGGGATAATTTGGTTGTTTCATGCTCCGCTGAGCGGTAGGCCATTAAAGCCCATGGGAGCTGATTATCCCAATCTCTTTGGTTCTTTTCAATGTATTTGCTTAGGATATCTTCTATTGTACGGTTTAACCGCTCTACTAGACCATCACTCTGAGGTCTGAATGCTGTCGTTCTTGTCTTGTCAATACGCAGTTTAGCGCAAAGTTCTTTAAAAAGTTTTGATTCAAATTGTCTCCCCTGGTCCGTATGAACCTGTCTGGGAACACCTGCATATCTACAGACAAAATTTGTCATGAAACTGTCGGCAACAGTTTGTGCTTCAATGTCGGTTAAGGGATAACCCTCAGCCCATTTTGTAAAATAATCTGATACTATTAATGCATATTTATTTCCTTTGTATGTCAGGGGTAATGGACCAATAATGTCCAAGGCAACCCGCTCTAAAGGGGCTCCTACATTATACTGTTTCATTTTACTCTTAGCCTTTCTGGGAGGCTGCTTGCGTGAATTACACGCATTACAGTCTTGTATATGTCTAATCACATCATGCTTGTAACCAAGCCAATAAAATCTGTTTTGGACCCTTCCTGTGGTTTTACCTATTCCCAGGTGACCACATTGTAACCCATCATGAACCATTTCTAGAATTTCTTGTATCCACATTTGTGGGACTAATAACTGATTTACAGTTTCTTCAGTTGTGGAATGGATCCACTTGCGATATAAAACTTCATTCCTAAGTACTATCCGATCCCACTGGGACCAATACTTTTTCAGCGATGTGCTTTCACTTGCAATTTCAGCCCAGTTTGGCTTTTCTCTGTAGGTTTTCTTTAATTCTTGAAGTTGTTTAAGAACAGGATCTTTGCTTTGAGCTTCTGTGATTTCTTTACTTGTTTTACTCTGCAGCCATATACAGTCATCATTTTCATCAACTGGATTTTCTTCAGGTGCTTTCTTTAGTCTTCTACAAGACTCGTGTTCAGGTTGTTCTGATTCTTTTTCTTCTTGGCGTTTGCAATACTTGCATTCGTTACAAGGTCGGCGTGATAAGCCATCTGCATTTCCATGTTGTTTGCCGGGACGATGATGTACCTCAAAGTTGTACGTATTTAGCATTTCTAGCCATCTCGCCATCTGTCCTTCTGGGTTTTTAAATCTGAGCAGCCAGGTGAGTGCACCATGGTCTGTACGAACAATGAATTTAGAGCCATAAAGATAATGGTGGAATTGCTTGACACTCATTATGATTGCCAGAAGCTCTCTTCTAGTGACACAATATTGACGTTGTGCCCTACTTAGTGATTTACTGAAATAGGCAATTACCCTTTCTTTGCCATCTACAATTTGGGACAAAACAGCACCAACCCCATACCCACTGGCATCAGTATCCAGTAAAAATGGCTTTGACATGTCTGGGAAACTAAGAATAGGTGATGAAACAAGAGCATTCTTAAGTTTGTCAAATGCAATTTCACATTTGTCTGTCCAATTAAATGGACAATTTTTCTCTGTAAGTTTGTGTAGTTCTTTTGCCAAAGAGGCAAAGTCTTTTATGAACTTCCTGTAGTAAGAACAAGTACCAAGGAAACTTCGAACGTCTCGTACTGATGTAGGTCTTGGCCATGACTTTACACATTCTATTTTCTTTGGGTCTGCTGATATTCCTTCTGCAGAGACTATATGTCCAAGAAAAGATACTCGTTTTTGAAAGAATGAGCATTTATCAGGTGAAATTTTCAGCCCTTCTTTTGAAATTCTATTTAGAACTTCGTTCAATCTCGTCAAATGGGTCTCAAAAGAGTCTGAGAAAACAATTATGTCATCTATATAAATTAAACAGGTCCTCCAATTGAGGCCTGCTAGTACATATTCCATGAGGCGCTGGAATGTTGCTACCCCATTACAAAGACCCATAGCCATAACTTTAAACTGAAACAAGCCCTTTGTACTGGTAAAGGCTGTTTTCTCTTTGTCGTTTTCATCCATTAAAACCTGGAAGTAACCGCTGGATAAATCAAGGACACTGAACCAGGAAGAATCTCGTAATGCATCAAGAGAGTCATCTATGCGTGGCAGAGGATATGAATCTTTAATAGTCAAATTATTTAAAGACCTCATGTCAACGCAAATCCTAATAGAGCCATTTTTCTTAGTCACTGGTACTATATTTGAAGCCCAAGGACTTGTTGAAGGCTCAATGATGTTACAGTCAAGCAACCGTTGGATCTCCTTGTCGACCGCCTCTCTTTTGGTTATTGGTATGCATCTAAGTGGTTGTTTGAATGGTTTTGCTTTACCAGTATTTATCTTATGTTTAATTGAACTTGCAGTACCAAGATCATCTTTATTTTTAGAGAATGTTGTCTCATTTTGCATAAGCAAATCATGTAATTGTTGTGTCTGAATTTCAGTTAGTGACTCGCTGCTTCTTTGTTTTAACTCCCTGAGATGCTCAGGCAAATCATTTGATTGTTTGTACTCAGACGTCTGTATTTTCATCAGTCTATCATTTGAAAGAGTTTCTTTATTAACAGAAATAATCTGCTCACATGATGCTGTACATGTAAATTTTTGCAAAATAACCTCAGAGTCACTGACATTTGCCAGTCTGAGAGGAACTCTACCACAACTGGGATCAACTACAGCCTTAGCAACTAAAATATTCTGAACATTTTCATTGTTCAATGGTTCAACGATTGCATTCATAATGCAACTAGAGTCTCCTACAACATCACCAGATGTCATTATTTCAGTATTAGGTGGAATGGTAACAGTTTCCACCAAAGCAATTTTGAAAATCGAGTCCATTTGACTCTCTTTAATACATTTAATCTTGTTTGAACCAATGGTTACAACTCCTTTTCCCATTTCTAAAATACAGTCAAATTTATTCAAGAAATCATAACCAATTACACCAGGGACATCAACATCTGCTATAGTAAATCTGTGATAGACCAGCATGTCGCCAAGTTGCACAGGTAAGTCAACATATCCAAAAGTGTCAACTTCCTTTCCATCTGCCAGACAAAGTGTTGTATTTCTCTTATTTATTTCAGGTCGCATGGAAGCAGGAAGTAATTTGTACTTATTAATATGTAAAATACATACAGTTTCACCAGTGTCAACTAAACAGTTGACTTCAATATCAAAAATAAAACATTTTAAAAACAAACTGTCTTGATTATTTGCCTTCATCAAATTAATGGACCCTGCCTGTTTTAAATCATTTGCTGGTGACTGGTCCGCATCCCCAGCGTCTAAATGTTTTCCTGAAATTTTGATCTCAAAGGACCGTAAGTCTGAGTACTTTGCGTACTTTGATCACTTCTAGTTGGCAAGTTTCCAGATGTCAACAATTTTTCATTGTCTGCTTTTAATTTTAAACAGTCCCGCCTTATGTGTCCTTTATTGCTACAGTACTAACAAACTACTAGCTTGTGATTCTTGTTAAATATTTGATTACGATTTTGATTTTCTTCATCAATTTTGGTGAAACGAACCTGTTTTTGACCATCCCCATGATCATCTGAGTTTTCTGTAATCATGTGTAAACCCTGTCTTGGAAAATGAGTTCGCTTTTGCTCAAGCATAAAAGCCTCATATTCTACCCCGTAACGTATACAGTCTTCGATAGTTTTGGGTTCTCTCTGAAAAATTGAAAGTTGAATTTTTGGGTCATTAAGTGCTTTAATAAAGCAAGCTAATGGTGCCGTAGGATAAGCCCTGCGAGTAATTTTTCTAATCTCTTGTGCCATTTCAGGCAATGCTTGGCCTGATTTTCTATGATAAGAGTTCATTTGAACTTTATACATGTTTTCTTGGTTTGGAGGTTCAAATCTGGATGTCAAGGTTGAAACTAAATATTGATAATTCAGTCGTCTTGCAGGCTCCATTTCAGTGACAATTTCTTGGGCTACCCCCCTTAAACTTGTAGCAAGTTCATATGCCATTGTATAATTATCCCATCTATTTATCTCCGCTATCATTTCAAACTGAACAAGAAAATCTTGCCAGCCAGTAGTCCCATCGTAAGTTGGAGGTTTCTTTGGTTTAATTTGGGTATTCGTCTGTAAATTATTTGTATTCTGCTGAATAGCAGAGTTGCTGCGAACATGGGAACTTCCCCTTGTCTCATTCCTCACATTAGTGATCATTTCATCTGACGGAGCCATGGTGTCTACACACCAGTTTCCACCGACTACGGCAGCTCCTCTCCCCTCAGCACGCATGTTAAAGGGAGCCCTCCGTGGAGAGTTAGTGCTGGCGCCAAAGCACTGGCCCATCCCCGGACCGCGAAGATCGTCTTGACTACGGGCCTTTCCGTGTCTCATATCTCCCCCTCCACAGGAAAAAAAATTTAAAGAATCGTTACGGTGCCCATCGCAATGTGCACCGTCAGAATGACTCGCCAAATATCCCATTATCCTGCTTTCTTCTTCCCTATGTTCAATAAGTTTTTGTTGTAATTTGGACATCTGGACCTCGCCCGACGGTGTTAAATTTAAATGACCCTGATTACATGTATTTACATTTGAGTTAATTTCTAGGTCCCTCCCTGATGCGGGGAGTCGTGGTTTAACTCCCGAAGACGTCGCCATATCTTCACTGCATTGGTCAATCGTAACAAAGCTTGCCTGTCGAGATGGACTTCTACTTGCCATATTTATATATACCACTTCAGCTTAATTTTAAATCCCTGTTGAAAATAAGGGATTCCCCACACTGGCCACCAAATGTACCGTTCTCCCACGGTACGGCTGAAGTGAATTAGTGAAATGCTTATTTAAGCTTCACTTGGATACCTTACTATGACAGACAGACTGACAGACACCAGTATTTTACCGTACTTTATTATTCTTTGGCGTTTATAACCAAGTCTTGATAAAAATTAATGATTTATTTTGTGAACTGATACATTTTGTACATCTGAGAAATCCAACATTTTAAACATCAGTTTTATATTATATCTAAATATTCAATATAATTATTCAATTTATAAGCTCTGGTCAAGTGCCTCAAACATATATAGGAATATATAAAGTATCAAAATTATGTAGAAATTCTGAGTCAGAAACGGAATTAAGTGTGCCGATTTTCTATTAAATATAAAGTGTCATTTAACTCTATTTTCTAAACTGTACTTCTTAAATGGTGAAATTGACGTCTAATTTATCGTATTCTTGAACATCTTCTCTTGTACCCAAAAATTAATACAGAAATATTGCCATATGAAATTAATACAGAAATTCTTCTGTTAACTAAGTAAGATAATGTGACTCGTTCAAATGTATAATGGAACCTTATTGTCTTTATATATATCGACTTCCGAGTGACTTATCAGGGAGTCACTTTATAGGAAAATATTTGTAAAGGTGACTCGCTATATAATTTTATATAGAGTCTTATAAAAGACTATATTTTATTATATTAATAATAACCTTGGAAAGAGTCACTTTAATGGTTCAAAGGCGTTCCGTAAGAGGACTTGGACACCGTAAATGGTCAATTATGACTTTGTATTTCTGTGGTACTTAGTACCTCGGGAGTCAGAGCACGACTGAAGAAATGATGAAAATCGGCCTCTATTTATACTACTGAGTGACTCATTTTGATTGTGACGTCATTTGCAATTTTACGACTTCTCAAACGATTTACGGCAACGTCAACAAACATGACGGCACGTAGGATTTGTGTTTCTGACTCAGGAGCAATATTGATAATATTCACGTATAACAAAGAATTCAAGCGGAAATAAGTAATGTAAGTTAACTTCCACTTTATATTTTCGTATTTATACACTTTTTAGAACATTGGCATTATTCATTAACTAGCGGCGGTAAGAATTGTGGTGACTCACTGTGTGACACACATATTGAAATTGACGTTTTCCCTACACATTATGATTATTTCGACCTAAGCATGTATAAACAATGAATAAATGTTAAAAAGCATTGCGAATTATCTGAATATGACAGAAATAAGCAACAAATTCGATCTAATATTTCCAGAATTATGCACATTCTATGCCCTATCAAAAACACAGTTACGTTTGAGTTACCACAAATCATTACCGTATGTAAACTTGACCAGGCTTCCCCTATACATGTATACATATTTGAAACCACAAATTAAAACATATTTCTCAAACATTTCTAGCAATAGAATATTGAATAACATAAACAAATCCAGAAAGTGACGTCAAATTTTGTGCGACACACTAGTAGTAAGTACATGTACTTTACTCCCATATTTTGGTAAATTATAGCTAATTATTCTATCAGTATATTAAAAACAAATTTTTGAACAAATCTGTCATGGACGGGTACAGATTTCTTAGGGTGGGAGCCGGCCATAACACCTCAGTCCGTTACAATATTATTGGCAAGTTCTATATTCTATAAGACGTCAGGTTGGAGATTACAGTCAAATTGCTAAACTGATTTAATTGACCGTTGCCTCGATAAAGACGAATGTCTTGCGAGAAAGGCAACAATGGACCTGAGGCTTTTCACAGCCATTACAATGAACCATTTTATTCGTCACATCCGTCAATGTTTGTTGACAACTTGACAAAAGATTTATCCATCATTATACATCAAATTTCGTTGTACCAACACTGAGGCAGTTTGAAGTCGTCATGAATCTGGAAGAGAATCATTTGCAATTGAACAGTGTCAAAAGCAAACAGCCGGAAAATCACAAGGAACGATGATGTGTGTGTGCTCTTAGCTAGAAAATATCAGCCTCTTAGCTAGACATTTAACTTTCGAACATCTAGTTTCGTATTGTTTTACCATTTAGAAAAGGACGAGTAAATGCCTAAAAATACACGATACTGTTTTAACTATATATTTAAAATGACTTACATAAATTCGCTGCATTTCTAAAGCAATAAAAATACGGATTGGCTTCCAAAAGTATTGCACTTTGTAGTTGTCCCTGATGTCGGATTTGGCTTCCTATTTCAATTTGTTTGGATTTGAGTGCTTCTTTTGCCATTTTTAGATCTTTGGCTTCCTATGGTACGATGCTAATGCTAGCGAAGAGATGTTTCTCTTTGAAATGTACATATAACATACAAAAAGTTTCCATATTTTTTTTCAACATTGATAATTTTATTATTTTTACTTGCCAATGTACTAATAATATGCTGTCGATCCAAAGCCTGGGAAAAAGCAGGAGAGGAATCATTTTGAAACTTAGAAAATATATCTTAATTTTTCATACGCGAAATATCTGTCCAGGCTCAGGCTATGTAAGTGCAGGTTTTTGAATACTGGCGCAATTTGATTCATATTTGGCACAATTCGATTTCGCCCTAATCGCCACCTTCTTTCGTTCGTAGAATTATTATAATTATTGTCATTTGGGGGAATTAAATTTAAAGTGATCGATTAACCTGATTAATAAATTTCATCTGTGTATTGAAATAACGAAAATTTTTGTAGCATAACCACATCTGCATTGTATTGAAAACTGTACCGCATTGCACATTACATCCGTCATTGACCGTATCCTTGATAAAGACGGATATTTTCTAGCACAGTAGCGATTATCATCAAACGTCCGCTCGCTTTATTCACCCGAACGGTGAATTTATTATATGTTTTATACATCATATTTATAACGATAATTCATCCGCTGTAATGTTAATATCAATAGGAAGTTGTGTGTTGATATCCCTTTATTTCAATAAGTATAATTCAAAGGAATTATTTAAGAAATAACGTTCAGCTTTTCCTTTAAATTTTACTTTTATCTTTTGTAATTCTTTGCTTTGCGCTGAAAATGTCAATCTTTTTTTGTAAAAATTGTATACAACCCTGCACGATATCTTACTTTGATGATAAAACACCAAAGGAGTCGATGACAGTTACCAAGAAAATTAACTCTTGATATATATTTAAGATGCAAGTTTGTACTTTAAATTAACCAATCTATTACATTTTACCTCTCGAAATAATGCTAGTACAATTTCCTAATAGATGCCGACCAGATTTTTCTTGCACCGAAAGAATAAATTGTGGCATTGTTTTGAAACGGATAGAAACTGCCCCATAATTCGAAATCTAATTGACCCCTCGACCTCGTAATGAACCTTTTCTGAGACTGACAAAGAGTATAAGATTGATTGATTGATTGTTGCTTAACGTCCAGTGGCAAATATTTCATGCATATTCAGGACGGAAGCAAGTTAACAAACAATAATTCTATATTTAGACTATGAGCAAGGGACCGATAAGGAGGGACTTGAAGACTGCTACTGTAAAATTACGGGTTAGATAGGGGCGGAAAATAAAGCCTTGTAACTGTCCGTCGACTGACCACTCAAAATGAGCTGTAACAAGGGGTCTTTAACGTGCTTAGGACGTGGCACGGGGCGTCTTTAACGTTGTTCTCTGGACGGATTATGAATTTGTACATCCCCCAAAACCAGGGACGCCCCTTTAAGAGGACAAGAGCCTCCAGGAAG
>JARWCS010204711.1:0-13876 GCA_034783895.1 Geukensia demissa | reverse complement strand
TGGTAATATGAATGATGAAATACTCTGTTACAGAGTGCAAAACTTAACAATTTATATAAAATGAACAAAAGGGGGGGAGGCATATTACAAAATTCACTACAGTTTTCTATTCTTTAACAACAAGTCACTTTTGATTATACTCTTAGCTAAGGAAAGAAAGCCCGCAGTTGTTGACAGAACAAATGTGAAACTAGTTGTAATTGTGTTTGTGCTAATAAACAATTTCGAATTTTTGAATTTTGAATTTTTCTATCTATAGCTAAATTCATTTCCTAATTATGCGCGGTAAAGGTCGCAACCTTTAATAATCTTTTACGTAAGTGAAAGTGGACACTAGTTTGGGGTAATTTATCCCGTAAACATGAAAGGATTCTCATACTTAATTTAGTATTTCTGTTATATGACGAATCAGCTAGTACTGATGGAGCGGATTATCCAACCAGAATTATTGAAAGTCTCACAACGGAAGTTGTCTCTCATGAGTGATGACGAGACTCGGGTAACAAAGCAACATAGACAACATCAAAGGTAAATAGCAGGTTGAACCTGCCAGGTTCAGATGGGGGAGGGGGGTTCGACCACCTCACGACCGGGATCTGGGACTGGCCGGGGTATTTGGTGCATAATCCTGCAATGTAGCCATTACCTGGCATAGTTTTTGCATTACAGAACGTTCCTGTTTTTAGACATTATAATGGCAAGACTTCAATCTGAATTGCTAGTTTAATAGCGCTTATTGGTTTTCAAAAGGGGGTGGGGGTTCGTCCGAACCCCTTGAACCCCCCCCCCCCCCCCGGCTACAACCGTGAACAGTGCATCATTATATTACTAAGTAACAATTATTTATACTAACAAGTAGAGTAGATTCGATTTTGGCACAGATCATGGGTATATGATATTTTCTTTTTTGTATTTTAAAATGTCACAGGACAGGAAGTCGGGGCATAATATAAATCACATTAGATCATGAGGGAACAAGTCTTACGCAAAGACGAAAACAGAAAATATCCTAGACCCAACGGCATGTGGAAGATATTTTTAGATGGTGCACCATTTCAGAAGAAAACAAATTAATATCTGGCAATCATGCAGTCTTCCCGTAATGTGCCAAACCGGCAATTTCAAATTTTGTGTCTGACCAAAGGACTTGTAATTAAATTGATTCAGACGGGTAGTAATTTTTCGTGAACCTGATCGATTGGTTAGCGACAATTCCTCTATATAGATAGCTAAAAATAGTTTTTAACATTTGGATTGCTAAAAATACATAAAACTATTTCCTTACCTGGTACCCTGTATTTTCAGTAAGATTCTTCAATATATGACATGTATGAGGGAACATGGGTATTATCACTATTTATATATCCATGCTATTTGGAAAATATCAAGTATAATTTTCTTGTACATAAGAGATTTTTGTGTCATGAATATTTACTCCATTTACCCTTTTTTCTACACATAGCAAAGAATTCCGCTCAAATCAGTGCTAGCGGCCGTCTTGAACTTACAATGAGGTGCGAGTTTTCACTCCGTGTTGAAGGCCTCACTGTGACTTTGAGATGAAGATCAGCAATCAAAGCAATCTCCGAAACAGAGTCTCCTAGCTTCCAGTTAAACCTCCAGTAGTCGACTCTTTCATTGGTGATTACGCCATACCTGCTTGTGACGCAATAATTTATTTATGTCAAAAGTATTTGGACGTCACAATTAAGGTAATCAATGTCGGAACACCAATGGCAGAGATGTTTATGTCTGATGAAGGAAGTACTATATTCTGTTTCGGAGATTGCAATCAAAGTGCTGTTCCTTTGCTTGGAATTTTTCTTGTACATATGAGATTTTTGTGTCCTGAATATTTACTCCATTTCCCCTTTTTTCTATTTTGTAAAAAGATAAACTTTTTAATTGGAAGGTTAAGTAGTACATATCAACATATTCAGTTGTGACCTTTCTCAATTATACAAATGTATATAATGTACATCAGTGGATCAGTAGTAATTTTTGTTTATTGTATAGATTCAGGGTATATTTAGTCCAAATAATTATGACGTCTTCTTCGAATCTTTGATTTATCGATGTAGGATCACCAAGAAAAAAAATAAATCAAAGATCTGAAGAAGACATCATAATTATTTGGACTAGGGTATATTATACAAATTTATGACAATGTTCTAATTTTAACTGCACTGAGAAAAACTAATATGTACATATAGGTAGTTCAAAATTTAACTTAGTACAGTGTTTTTTTGTTAAGCCTTCACTGAAGTATTAGAAATAAAGGGAAATGTATTCTATTTATTACAGATACTGATGCATAGAAAAAGCAGACCAAGTTACCAAAAGCAAAGAACATTAAGATTTAAACCTCTGAAAGATCTATGGCAAAAAATTCCAGAAGACAAAGATAAATCTCTGAGTAGAGGAACTGTCACAGGTACACCTAACATGCTTAAATGGCAAAGATATTTCAGCATAGTTTCATATAAAACCATCTTTTTCAATCACTTCAACAGTCTTTTATGCTATTTTTTCACTTTTAATCTCATATTTGATCAGTTTCTTTTCATAGGACCACAACAAATTGCTGTCCTGTTATTGTTTGGCTTTGTTTTCATGTTTCACATTGTTTTCTGTAGACAATTATTACTTTTGTGTTAGTCAATTGATATTTTTGATAATTTGGAACATTGACTTTTGGTACTAGATAAAGGAGTGGGTTTTAAAAAAGGCAAATTTGTGGGAGGTTAGAAATTTTTAGTTTTTCATCTGATTTTGATGAGGTTTCGCAATGAGAATTTTCGGTAGTATAATGTCAACAGATTTTTCTACATTTATCTCTTACAGTTTTTTTAGTTAAATGGGTTCAAAATTGTTAATTTCGCATAACATTGAAAATTTTTATTTTTCATCCAATTTCAATTGTTTTTTATTTTTCGAAAGTATTCCTTGCGAAAAATAGATCAAAAGTTGCTCCAGTTTTTGGGATGATAGGGGTAAAACTGTTCATTGATCCAGTAATCTTACTGTTCAAGCAAAATACAGTGTCCACACTTACCCAAATGTTTATTTGTTTACCTTTCAAGTGTCAATGTGCTGTGGTTGTATCATGCTGGGCTTGTGAAGCACTTCATTTCAAAAAATAAAATTATCTTTTACATTTATTGAAAAATCCTAATTAAAATCAAAATTAATTTTTGGATCTCGCAAGTAAATCTAGCAGTAAGTGCAGACGCAGGTTACTTTTTTACCAAAAATTTTTTTGTGAAGCACTTCATTTCTAAAAATAATATTATCTTTTACAAGTTAATTCATTTTGCTACATGTTTGATTGGACAAGTGAGAAAAAATCTTTAAGATAACACTAAAATTAAAAAATTAATAACAAACATTCACATGTATTGTACATGTAATTGCCCATCAAGTTTTTTTTTGGCAACATTTCCTACTTAGTGGCATCGACACCAATACTTATTTAGACTGGGAACCAGATTAATTGATCATGCGCAACCGATTAATTATCATAGCACACAGGATAAATAAAACAAAAGTAGACACACAAAGTTTGGCAATATTTCTACAAAGCTTTTGAAGGCAGTGGTTGTAACCTTTATATCAAATTAATAGATCAAAATGGGGAACCGCAGGATTTTTTGGTTAGTGCATAAGCTTTATATTGACTGTTTTTTTTTTTAAAATAATTTCATAAATGGACCAAGTTTAAAACTTTCCGTTAGAGTTATGGGCCTTGATAACTAGTTGAAAATTGTCTTGTTACTGCTCAAGCAATTTAATTTTTTGTTGTACACATATTTGAATGGAATGTATGTAGAAAATTTATAGAAAGGCCAAACAAATTCTTAAATGTCTTTAAATTTAATTAAAGTTTAAATTGGACTGTCATTTGGTGGATGTCTGTTGACATTGACAATCATGTCATATCTCCTATTTTTATATTGGTTTAATTTTTTGTTTAACTCATTGAAATACATGTACTTTACAAACTTTGTAGGATACAATTTATATTAATGGCAGGAAAATTTGATTCAGTAATTATTTTAATTTGCTATTTAATACCTTAGTTTATAAACATTAAGCTTTAATATTTTTCTTTCAGATAAAAAAATAATTCTTCGTATCAAAAAGCGCCAGCCTTTTATGGTTCAAGCTACACATCCTTTGAAAGAAAGTGGGTTACAGAAACAAAAGACAAGTTGTCCTGCAAGTGAAAGTCAGACACTGCATCAGAAGAGAAGTGACTCATTGCTGTCTGTTACTCATCCAGTTATTACTGGTTCCCAAATATCAGTACCAGTTCCCCGAACAAGATCAAGGCCCATTACCTATTCTGTAAGCAAATCACCAGTCATATCCTTTCAAAAGACATTTGATAACAGGAAATTGTCTGCTGTCAAAAAAATAGCCCCAAAACCAACTTCTGAAGAACAAACACAAATACCTAAAAATCCAACAATTGTTCAGATTTCAATGCCAGGATCTGCTATGCTGCCAAAGAGTGATCAGTTTGCAGTACCAAAATGGCGACCTATAAAATGCAAGGATGTGAAAGGAACAGAAAATAAACAAGAAACTTTTCCAAAGGTAAACATAACTTAGGGCCTGTTCATACTAGGCCTAACTTAATCTGGATCAGCTTAAGCCAGTATACAGACAACCTGTTGTGTTCACTTTAGTGTTGGGGTTGTGAATTAACTTTATCGGACTTAAATTGAAACACAGAAATCAGAAGACCATAAGTAACATTACTAATTATGACATCAGATTTTATCCACATTTGTGTTCACACTACAGCATGATCCGGATTAACTTAATTCGGATTAATTTAATCTGGATTATATTAAACCTAGTTTGAACACATTTTGACTTAATCCATATGAAACTGAGTTAACCTGGATTAACTTGTATAGTGTGAACAGGGCCTTAGATTGGGTGCCTGAAAAGACCTGTCTGTGTAATGGACATAATTGAATTGAAATTATATTTTCAACAAGTTTTATTCATTCTTATTATTAAAAAATAATTTATGTTTCTGTTTTCAATATACCATTGGAGATATTTTAAACTTCCTGCTAAACCTTTTGAATTCCAATTCAACATTGATTGTAATGTTGATTTTGATTGGATGAAATCAAAATTTTTCATAGCATCAAATCATGATTAATGCCATCAGAGAAACTGTGCAAGTGGAGACATTTATCCCATATTTTAAAATGTTTAGATTGCATGTTATTTTATTCATTTGCATTTATTTTGCTTTTTGTTCCATTTTTCTGTTACTATATTAAAATATTTTCATAGGTAATCTTTTGTGCCTGATTGTTTTTATTCATCTGACTGCCCTTTACAGATGTTAGTGTCAAGCGTACATTTTTTCATTTGTTGTTTATTATTTATAACACAAAAAAGAAAATTTTATGAAAATTTTACTATTTCCTGCCAAATTTTGACCAAACTTAATTTTGAATCTTTACATTGATAGAATTACATTGTATGTGCAAGAGTTTTTCATCCATTTTCAGGGATATGTTTGTGATCATAAAGACTGTTATGTAGTTGAAGAATCTGCTTTCAACCTCAAACGCCATCTATTTAGTCATGGTAAAGAATGGCTGTGTAGTCTTTGTTCTAGTAAACCATTTTACTCGGAAAAGTAAGTTTCATTACTCAAATGATGATTTCATTTTGTTGATGCTGCTGATGTACATTCTAAAGGCAACAAATGCATTAATTTTGACACCCTCTGCTTGACCTTACTGACGTCATAATAATAATTGAACTTTTACTATTACGTCAAAATATTTCCTTTATGACATAAAATTTGAACCGGAAATTGTGTAATTTGCACAAAGGCAGGCTGGAATGTGAATTTTTCTATTGAACAATGCATAACTCATGAAAGTGGGAAGGTATGAGTGAGTGGTTACAAGTGACATATTTTCAATATTGAAGATGATATTATAATGTTTATTATACAGAGGAAAAATATAAATTGTACTCTATTTGATGAATTTATGAGAAGACTTGTTAAGGAATAGTGTGCAGGAATATAGAAATGGCTTTGCCAATGATGTTATGTCTTTACAACTGTATGGTTGGACATGGAAGCATTTCTTTCTTGTTTAGAACAGCACCCCTATTAATTTTCCCCATTTTCCATAGGGTTCAATAGTAACAAAATCTGAAATGCTGATTTTGCAATGTTTCTGTATTTCCTATTGATTAATAGTTTCTTGACTTAAATCATGAATTGCCATTTCCACCATTTAAAATATTATTGGTGTTTGCGAAGGATGATGGGTTCATATATTCATTTTCAGTTCAGGTTAAAGGATAGATTATGACCTTTTGACTATGTGTCCTGGAGTCAAGAGGTCTTCAAGTATGCCAAAATACCTGTAAAGCATTAATGTTACATGAAGTCTGTTCAAAATAAACTCACATTCAAATGTATAGGCCTTACAATAAGTTTATCACAGCTTCAGAGAATAGGAACTGGTTTTTATTTCGTGAGATATCAACATTTGAAAATTTGATAAGAAAACAGATTTCTCTTTCATCTTTCCTTGGTTTTGCATGAATCACTTCCGTCCATCAGAGTTCATGATATAGAAATAAAAAATATTTACACAAATGGTTCTTAAATTATGAAATGATGAAAAGAAAAATGGGGGTTAGCGGCAAAAAACATCCAATGTTTTGGAATGGATGAAACCAAAGGAGCAGAAAGAAGACCAAGACATTTTTGGCCAGAAAAGTTTTACTTTCAATTTGTTGTTCATTTTCATATTTTACATGTTTGGTTTAATTTTAACTTTTAAATGTTGCTATAATTTAGTCTGGTATTTTTGTTTTAAAGCCGTCATGGAACATTTACTAATTTTTATAATATAAAGTAAAATGTTTAAACAGATTTTTATTGAATTGCCTAAATACATGTTTCAGTTCATTCAAGTTTCATCTTAGAGATGTCCATGGTAAAGCTTGTGGACCAGTTCTTACTGCAAAGCTATATACCTTTATGTGTGAGCTTTGCTCATTCCAGTGCAGCTTAGGTGAAGATCTCTCTAGTGAGTATCTTAGACAAGTTATTCTTATTGAATTAGGCAGATTAAATCAGGCAATGTTGAAAGTTATTTATCTTGTCGTGTTTTATGTATAGTTTCACATTTTGTATTTTGGGACCTTTTACAGCTATGATATTGACTTTGGTTCATTATTAAAGGCCGGAATGTGACCTGTAGAATTTTTAATTTGACCATCATTTGGTGGATGGCTGTCTCATGGACAATCATGCCACATCTCCTTTTTTATATCAGTTATTTGGTTTCTGTATTTGTTTATAAATTTTGATCACCAGATATAGTTTAGAATAACTGGGCTTTGTAGTTGAGTGAAGTTTTTTTTATTGTTTGCCATATTGGTTTAATAATCCATTTTGGGATTGATGATTAGGTTATTTATCCAAAACTGATATTATGCTACTGGCATAAAATATTCTCCTGACTTCTGATACAGAGCAAAGCATGGGGAGCAAAACCATGCGTGTTAGATTTCCTAATTGGTATGGGGAGGTGTATTGTGTAACACTGTTTAAAGTCGGTCTCATTTCTACCTCCTGTTTGCTGAGACTTTGACTATTTTTTCATGTTGTAAATATCTGTCAAATTTTTCTCACCAACCATGCAGGTTAGTGTCCTGATATTTGGCATAGACCTTTGGTATGGGGGAATGTATCATGTAAGACAGTTTTGAACCAGTCACATGTCTATTTCCCATTTGCCAATATTTCTTAACCATATGTGGGAGCAGGCGACACATGTCTTCCGAGGGAAGACCCAATACTAAGTTGTAGGATAAAAAGTGTATTCAAACATTGTCGGAGAATGTAAAATTCAATTTTATTTGCTGTAAAATAGGCCAGAAATGCTAACCTCTTTCTAAAACTTTTACATTTTAATTTGATATTTGCCAACAGACACTGAATATTCGATATATATTAATATTGCTTTTGCACTCTTTTTTCAGGTCACATGCAGGTTTATCACAATATTGTGATGGCTGATGGGAAGCTGTTATATTGCTGTAACAAATGCAGTTTTTTAGCAGAATCTCGGTCTGAATTGTCAGCTCACAGAGAGAAACATTTAACTTGCGTTCACTGTGGTTCACGGTTTCCAAATTTCGTCGCAACTTCAAGGCATATGAAAGAACATCCAAGCAAGAAACAACAAGAATGGTTAGAAAAGACAATAAAGAAAAACAAAGAGGAAAGATTAGTTTCTCACATGTGGAAATTACAGGAATGTATTAGAAAGAAAAAATCTGTTGTGGCACAAGATTTAATGGATGAAATACAGGTATTCTGAATTAAATTACAAGTATTCGTAATTAAATACCAGGTATTCATGATAAAATTACAGGTATTCGGAATTAAATTACAGGTATTCTGCATTAAATTGCAGGTTTTATGAATTAAATAAGACTTAGAAACAGCTTCCTAAATGGTATTTTTATATGTAATTTAATGGATATTGTTTTTGGTCAGGCTGTATTGAAAAATATTCCTGATATTTACTTATATCCAGAACAAGTAATTGAATTCATCATATAATAGAAAAAACATATTTATACATCCCTCTTAGCCAAAAGATGCCCCTATAGCATGGATTCTACCTGCCATATCATAACCAATAGCCATTGTTGGAAAATTGTAAAGTGCTTTGATGCATAACGGTAAATGTGTGTGAAAATTCAATAGCTTTGGAGATGACAATTTCGTTCATTGTTTGTTGTGGAATCTGTCATATTTTTAGGTGTTTACTTAAAATATAATGACAAGTTTTTAAATTGTAGAGAGAATTGAGCCAAGAGAAGGCAAAAATGCAAACATCTTCTACGGAGTACACTAAAAGAAAATCACCTCCAGAGAAAACAAGTGATGGACCTAAAGATTATTTAAGGGATGTTATGGGTTCTCAAGTGGTTCCTTTTGTAAAAAATCGCAAAAGACGATATGATACGAGATATGGTGGAGAGAAAACAAGCAGATGTTGTAAGCTGTGTAGTGGCCACAAGTATGTCGTAATAAAATAATTCCAATATTTGTATAAGTGCTGCATTTCTATTGGGCACTACCTTGACAACAGAAAATTTTACACATCGATAAACCAATGTTGATGATGTCATGAAAAAAATTGGATATGCCTTAAAAATAGTTCCTCTTTTGGAGTTAAATTGTAGCATCATTTTCAATTATTTGACTATTTAACTGGAATTATAAGTAACAAATGCTATTTTTCAGAATTTATTGATATGTAAACTCAGGCTTTCACTCTCAAACGTTACATAAAGTCCTTTGGACTGTATTCAGTTTGTGAGTGACTTAGTTTACACATCAGTGAATTCCTTGACTAAAGCATTTATTATTAAACATATTTTGATAAGGTGCTTTATAAGAAGTATTTTTACTAAAACTGGACACTCATTTGCAAAACATAAACAATTACCTTTTAAATTTTAATGCAAATTTCTAGCATTGTTTTCTGTTTTTATTGGCCTGTACCTTGACAACAACGTAAACATTTACATATGTATAAATTTTTACACCTGCAAAGAAGTTTTATTCTATGCTATTGATTGTACAGGTTTTTTTTTCATTATTTGAGAAATAGATTTGTAGTGATAAATTGTTGAATTGATTGACATAATGTATCTTGACCATAATAACTCAGGTGCTTTGCAAGTGCAGCATGATACGACCACAGCATGTTGACATGTGAAGGGTAAACAAATGAACCTTTGGGTAAGTGTGGACACAGTATTTTGTTGGACACAATAATGTGCTGGACACAGTAATATGACTGGATAAGTGATCATTTTGACTTGTGTTATCTTCAAAACTGGTGTCACTATTGTTAAATTTTTCATAAGGATCATTTGAAGAAAACCCTATCAAAAATAGATGAAAATTAAATTTTTCCACATTATTCGAAATTGAATTTTGAACTGACCCAAACCCCTCCCAAACCCCCACTTTGACCCCTCCTACCTCGAAAACGGTAAAAGATAGATAAAATTTGTTGACGTGACACTTAAAGCTCTCATACAGAGGAATCAAATACAAAATAAACCATCAAAATTGGATGAAAAATAAACATTTCTTATTTCCTGCAAAAAATGAGAAATCATTGGGAAAAAAACCCATCAAAGTCGAATGAAAAATACATTCCATATTATACAGAATGGAATCCCCCCCCCCCCCATTAATTTGACCCCTTTTAGCTGGAAAACGGTAAAAGTTAGAGAAAATCTGTTGACATAGTACTGAAAGCTGTTATTTAGAGGAATCCCATCAAAATCAGATGAAAAATAAAAAATTTTTAAACCCTTTGACCCCCTTTATACAAAAAATGGTAAATTTTGTGAAAAAAATGCTTTTATTGCATTTTTCATAAGGAATCATTTGCAAAAAACCCAAACAAAATCGGATGAGAAATAAAAAAGTTTCAAAAATTAGGGCTTGGCCATTTTTGGACCCCCTATATCTCAGTAACCATAAGGGATAGGTCATGACACTTGTGGTCTGATATTATGACTTTTTCATGGGGAATACAAAGAAAAAACCCCATCAAAATTGGACATGAAATAGAGAACTTGCATCCAAAGTCTAGTCCCTCCCCCTAAAAAAGGGTGGGGGTAGATCATCCAAAATCAATACTAATCTTTATCTAGTACCAATAATTAATATCCCAAAATATTAAAAGGATTGGTTAACTAGAACAAAATTTATCATGTGGAAACTAACCTGTCTACAGAAGTCGACAACAGCGCCATACCATAATACAACCGCAAATTTTGGCGGTCGTATAAAAATGGAGATCAAATATTCTTAATTTCACAAACAATTAAAAAAAAAATCAAATCAAAAATCATAATTCTTTTCCTTATTTAATGAAATCAATTTATTCTGGATAGTAAAATTCTCTGAAATCTTCTTATATTTGTCAAAAGATTTACTAGTTTTCAAAAGTTTTCCAAAGATCACTGATCTTTGCTGTGGTCATTTTGTTAGGTTCGTCTCAGGAATCCAGGTCTTTTAAAAGTCACATGGTTTATTATGGTGCTGATACCTTAAACTCAATAGATTCAACATGCCATTGAATACAAGATGGATCCAATTTCACAAAGTACAAGAATTTATATATTAATGAGGTTTGGGGGTATAAAGAAAAATCAATAGAACTTTTTTTTACTTTGTCAAAAGATAACCTATATTGTGCTGTTCGAAAAATTACAATCAAATGTTTATGTCACGGAACTTCTTTTCAAGCACTGGCTAGTGCAAAATTCTACATTTTCTGTTGATTATATAAGGAAAAACTACATTTTTCTCGATATAGAGTACATGAAACGATAGAATTCTAAAATAAAATAGGAAATGATAGCTTTTATCATATATTATCAGAAAAAAAAAGAAGAAAAATTAGGATCACTGATCTCGTTTTCTTGCTACATTAATAAATCTATAATTCTGTAGTGCAATCCATTATAAAATTAAGTCATTGGAGTTACCTCCCCTGGAAACGTTCAATTCCTAAAATGTTAAAAAGCTCTTTATCCTCTGTGAATTCATAAAAAACAAATATGTCATAAGTTGTAGAATTACAATATGATTTCAAGAAATAATATTTTGCAATTATAGGAAAAGTCAATACCACAAGTTTGCAATCCAAGATGGCGGAAGACACCCGAACCTCCTTAAATTAGCTGTTTATCTGGGTATTTAGGTAAAAATTACTATTGGGCCATTTGGGAAATAATAAAGCAGTAATATTCCGAAATCAAAATTGATGGAGTAGGTCAATAGACTTATTACACACTCCATTTCATAAATGTATTTGTCAGAATGACCTCAGGTCAACTGGTGTAAATCATATTTGTATAATGACATCAACTTTTTGTTGGAAAATGCACTAACTTGCAATCCCTCTATAGTGATGGAAATTCTGCATGATTCGAGTTCATGGGTTCCAAGCCTTTGTTCCTTTTGTTTGGGTTTTATCTTTTGGTTTGTTATGAATTTGTCTTGTCTCTTTGGACTATGCACATTTGATCTCTTGCATGGGTATTCTACACTGGACTTCAAAATAACTTTTATTTCAAATTGGTCCTTTTACTGGACCCAGTGTGAAATGTAAAAAAAAATAACTGTAAACAAACTCCTTCTACCAGTGTTCCACCTTGCTTGAGTTGGAAGTAAAAATACAGTATGACTTGATGTGTCCAAATTATAAATATTATTCATTATACTTTCAGAAGATCTAAAGAGTCTTCAAATTATAGCCATTTGCATGATCACAATTATAGTAACCCAGAATTAGGGGATAGCGACCAACCAGATCGTACCGATATGATTATGTTTAGAAAAATGCTATGGAAACAACTGGATGGATTTGTTGATCAATTTCTCATAGGTAATCAAAACATTCCATCCGTCAAAGAGGTTAGTAATCGCCAGTGTGACCAAAATGAAAATACAATCGTGAGAAAAAATACTGAAAATGTCCTTGAACATTTCCAAGGTCAAACTGTGGAGGAGGAAAGAGACAAATTATCTGAAATAACTATTAAAAAAGAAGTAGATGATGATTATGAAGCAGAATCTCAAAATCAGTATAATCTGAGGGAGGGAATGGAAGAAAATGAAACTTGCAATACAGTTTTTAACAACCGTGGTTTTCAGAAAGGTTTAGGTGATATGGGTATGAATCCTAACAATAATCTAGTCTACAATGAACAGGAAGGAGAAATAAACTGCCTCAAACAGAACTTGCATGGTGATACTGTAGTATCTTACCACGCTGAATGTTTTGGTACTACAACCCAAGGTATCAAGATCGGTGCTAAAACCCACACTTGGAATATTGGAAATTGTGAATCTCACCAGTATTCTCTAAATTCCCACGATATTCCAGTGAAAATGGGCATAGATGATGCTACTGAAAGCAAACAATTAAATAGTTCTTCATTAACAAATCATTACCATCTGCCAAATCATTGCAACAATAAATACATAACAGATGCAACTCCAGAGAATTGTGAAGATGAATGGATAGTTGTTAAAAATCCTGATTGGTCAGATGATGAAAGTTGAGCTTTCAAGGGAGACAAGTGATGATAGTAACAGTTAAGATAAATGGATTGTTGTACAGACCCCAGATTGGGTGGAAAATGATTGAATTTATTTATTATTTATTTATTTTTTGCAGATGAATTAATAAATATATGTTTGGTCAGCACATTACTGTATCCATCATAAAAATGTGTACATTTTATTACTCTGTCCCCTCTTCCCACCATTTTATCCAGTGTTCATTTGTTCAACATTTTGCAGTCATATGATGCGTTAGTGAAGCGCCGTTGTTTGGTGTTTAGGCAGGTGATGGAGTATTTATTCACTTCAATATCAGATGAAAGAGGATTTAAGGTTCATTTAAAGTCATCTGCCATTTTACCTCAATATTATGAAGTTTCACTTCAGATGTATACAGCCTTAACTCATGCAAACACACAGTATATAATACTGGCAATAACCACATTGTGCATTGTGCATTTTTGAATATAATTTCCTAACTTTGTTGTTTGTGTCTCGCCTGCAACGAAGTCACGAAAGCGAGACATAGGTGTTACTTTCCGGGGGCGGCGGCGTTAGTTTTTTTGAAAGCTCTATATCTCTGAAAGTAATAATGCTAGGATGACTAAAGTTAGTGTGCTTATAGTTTGTGTTATGAAATTAACGACCAACCACATGACATTGGTCCTTGACCTACTTTGCATGGTTCAGTGACTCTTAAATCTC
>JARWCS010204600.1:0-13876 GCA_034783895.1 Geukensia demissa | reverse complement strand
AAGGCACTGTATATGAGTATTCATATGCAGTCGGATGACCAATGAGATTTCTCTATTTTAACTTAACACATGATAATATTTTATATCTTATCAAGCACACAAGAATCAACAAATTATATCAGCCATATGCAATATTCATTTAATGTTTAATAGGTGGAATAGACAGACAACACCACTTTGCATCATTTACGTTAGGAATGAATCTCCAGTCATTTAATCTTGATGAAGTGCAATAGAACGAGGCATCATCACAAAACTTTACGACAAGAGAGATGACTTGATTTTCCCATTGTAAACTTTCCGTTCATGTTTAGCAACATTCCAGCCGCACCTGCATACGGTGTGTATATTTCTTAGTTGAGACGCTACTCCAGGGCTTGTGCTTCCTATCAGGATTTTATTGATAGAAGGTTGCTGCTGACAAGAAAGCAACTGAACCAAGGGTTTCTCGGAGAAAGATTAGAGTCATCTCACCGGAAACAACAAATCTGTTCCTATACCGGTTGTGTCTAACATCGATTGTGACTATACACCGGCTTTGTCTACTGAGTAACACGACGGGTGCAAATAGTGTAGCGGGAGTTGCTTACCCATCGGGAGCACCTCAACTCACCCTGGTTTTTGTAGGGTTCGTGTTACTCCAGCCTTAGTTTTCAGTTTAGTGTTGTGTGTTCTATGTTCATCTTTCGTTTCATTTTGTTGGCCTTGGTCTTGTCTATCTTCTGTCTTAACGATTTCTGTCTGTCCCTTTGGTATCGAATTCCTTTTATTATAAATTAACAAATGGTTATTTAAACTAATATCTTTTAAATACAGATTAATTAGAGTAAATATAAATCAAATGTAGCTTACTGTAATTTATGTCTGTATATTTCAATTTGAACACACTATTATCCCTTCTTTTTAATTTTGTTTGCTATTGATTAAAAAATCAATTGATCTGTTTGTTTGCAAGCAAAAATATTACTCATATATTTGCGTAATAGAGAGGAAACAGTTTTTTGACAGCTTATCAAAATTGCTTAACTTTACCCAGGAAGTATTCTCCCTACTGGAAGATACTTTATATTAATGACGTTTCGCCTGAAACAATTCATGTAGAAAGAATCGTCTTAAAAAAATAGTTTTGTTATATTTGGCAACCGAGTGTCAGAGATCTTATAGAGTCTTCCTTAGGGTGTCTTGTAGGACTAAATATTTGCTGCTGTGACGGAGTGCATTTGCAAACCAACATTTGGTCATGTTACAATAATTGTTTCTGTGATGGACAATCTGATTTGCAACAGAGATGAAATAAAACTTTTTTTTCTAAAGTACAACCAAAGGAACGTTCCACCAAAGTATTTGCAACTGTTTCAATGGTTTTAAAAGATTTTATTTTCCATGTTCAATCAACATACACTTGATATAAAAATCAATTTAATATAGCTAAATATTTTATATCACAATTTAACCATGACTGCATGTTCCAGGTGTTACAGACACATCGTCAATTGCCAAATCACTGTGGTATGAGGTTCCTGTGCGACCTTCGATTTGGAACTGAAATTTTAAAAATTCTTTAGATAATTTGTACTGCTAAACGTGCATGAATTAAAAAAGAAAAAAGAAATATGATTTTAAGTAATGCAAAACATGGTATTACGAAAATTGTAAACAAAAGACGACCAAATGTAATTTAACTGGTTTATTTCAAATTTGGTTTTGAATCGGTTTTTGAAAATGGTATGAATATAATTCAACAAATGAAATATACAAAAAGTCCTGCCTAACCCTTGTAGAGATGTGACACTCAAATATCTTCTTTTAACACATTTTAGTCTGAAATTTCACAATTCTAGATTTTATGGGTATGAGGTTGTATCTACTTCTGTTTAATAAATATCCTTATTCGATATGATAATCAAATCATGTCATACCAATTACGTATCTAACAGTTGCCATTTATTCCTTGGATAAACTGTTGCAGTTTAATATATATATTATGAAAGAAAGTGTCGGATTTAGGAAAACTACAACAGATTATAAGGAATAAATGTTTGTATTTGGTTATTTACCTGAAATTGGGTTGATCCTCGCAAGTTGACTTGCACCTGGAAGTGATGCCATTTATCACCATGGTTACCATGGTAAGATCTAAGTGCATGTTTGCGTCCGTGTATAAGAAGTTCAAAGTATAAATATCCCATTTCATGTCCGTTCATATTGAACCATGCGGAAAAGCAGTAGGTGCCAGCGTCGTACATTGGTGAAACTATTATGGCATTTTTATTTGCATTTCCACTTGCTTCTAGGAAAAGGTAGTGGCCTGAAAAAAATATTTATAACAGTCGAATAAAAATTCAATTGCAAATGTGGTAGGGTTGCTTGTAAATTCTTCAGTGGGAATTTACACGGAGTTTATGGTTAAAAATACCCAGTTCACACATTAGTACTGCGATTAGTTTAAAACCAGAGCGTTTGTGCAATTTTTTTGCATTCACATGTAACAATAAACTTTTACAAGTATTACAATATTTTTAGATTAGAAACATTCCTTTATAAGTATTGAATTGAATGACATTGATATTATTCTTACAGTTTTGATAATTGTAATATGACAATGTAGTCTTATCCTCTGGGTGTAAGACGTACACGTGTACTGCTAGGGTCATCTCATATTTTGAATACACCCATACACCCATAAAGGACTATAACTGTGATATAGTAATGCAAACTCTAAAGAAAAAGAAGATGTGTTATGATTGTCTATGAGACAACCACCCAAAACGTGTAAATTACAAACATCTACAGGTTGCCATAAGGCCTTATATATTGAACACATATCCCCACCATACAACATGTTGTAAAAGGCCCATGTCAATTTGTAAACTAAACGTATCTCAATGAAATTCAATATTGGTTAATCGTCAATACTCAACAATACTTGAAAAATAAAGCCATGACATTCATACTAAATTATGCATCTAGGACAGTTTTTTGGTTAGGGAAACATTGAACGCATGCAAGACCTACCTTCGTTTTGGAAAATGTATATTTGAATTGTACAAAAAGTACATAAAATTGTGATTGGTCTCGAATGCGCTCTTTTTTTATGAACCAAAACAATGCCATAGACACCACAAATTGTGCCTCGATCTTTGCAACTATTGAAAATCATTGATTTTAACGCATTGCGTGCAAAAAAGGATTGCTTTTTCTACGATTTTAATCATATTTCACTATTTCAGAAACATTTTGCAAGTTTCCCAAAATTTAAAGGCAAAAAAACTTATTGTCCCTTGCCATGTAAAGGGAATTCACGACACCTGCTGTGCTTACTCTTCCAACGAGAAATTGTTTTAGACGGTTTCCATTTTGATTGTTGGTATTTTATGTTTCTTCTTTTTTGATAAGGATTTCTTGGAGCATGGATGCGTTTTAACTTATCATCTCCCGTAGTATTCTCGTGTGTTCTGAATTTCACTTGTACGTAACCGATCAAAACCCCATATTTTTCCACGTTAGCGAGCTCTTAACAGACGCAATAAAGCTATAAAGTTCACAATTAATGTAATGAACTTAATTTCTACATAAAATACATATTCAATTAAAAGTACCTCCGCTATTGCCACTGTGATCGGCAGATGGTCCAGTATTACGACTTGGAGTACTGCCTTGTCCCGTTTGCCAATCAATATTGTCGCTGGTAGACTGTAACCAACCACACAAACCGCTGTCGAATTGGCATGTTGCAGCTGCAATCCGAGCACATATTCCACGTAATTTTATACAATATACAATTTTGCACCGTAAATGATATTAAAACACAACACAACTTTTGATATTTTGTCCTTTATCTATATAAAAATGAAATGATGTTGGGTAAATGTCAGAGAGACCACGCGAAAAACCGGTAATTAACAAATCTAGAGGTCTTCACAGGGCATTCAACAATGGTGGAATACCATCCTTGTGAAAGCACTAAATATTCCAAAATAAAAACCCCGTATACGTACAATAATACTGCTCCTAACTGAATATTACCAAAAATATACATGTTAAAACATAAAACACAAACACAAACCTATGACCACAATTCCTGACAGGCACTTGAGACATGTGGTGGGGTTAAACTATTTATATTTATTTAAGCATTACATATGAGACAAAAATGTATATTTTAATCAAATAAAAAAATAAGACTTTTTATTCAATACAAAAACAAATATTTGATAATAGATTGGCACAGCCAGAAAAACTAAATGATAAATACATAAGAGAGATTACAATTGTTCTACAAGGTTTTGTATTTTACTGTAGTCGCTGCAAAAAATTTCTGACACTAGTCGTCCAAATAAAAAACACAATGAAAAAGAAAATAGTTGCAACAGGAAAATTATGCATCATTTCTGTAACTTACCTGAATTTGATATGTGTGGATCTACAAATAAAAAAAAATAATGAGCAAACGTCACTTTCAAGGTAAAATTACCAAAAACAATTCACACATCTTCACTTAATTCAAGTTGTCTACATTTTTCTTCATCTACATTTTGTATTTTTTAATTATGATTTTTCTCTATTTTAAGCAAAAAAGAAAATTTGTTAACAGTACAAATTAATTTTTCATTAGTATGTCTATTTTTCAATTAACATTAGAAAACAAAACAGGAATAATCATTTTTGAAATAGGGACAAGCATGTCTTACTGGGTGTTGTAATATGCTGTATGTCAGGTGTATGGTTGTCTGGTGCAGAAGTTGAACCGCCGGAGACAGTACTTGGTTTTGGAATACATCCGTACAAAATTTGTATTTCCTTTGCATCGGTTTCACTGAGTCTGACTCTCTGGCCAATGGTAACACCACTCTGTTTCGGCTCAAGTGTCATCCTGTGTCTGTCAATGGCGAAGGCATAAGCAGGGTAGTGCATGACAGAGCCGTAATCGTATGGCATACCCAAATGGTCGATGTAACCCAGCTGGTATTTGTCAAAGTTACGTTGGTGACCTTAGATAATATAATATGCAATTTTTTTTAAATCGCATGTTTAAAAAAGTACACAAAGCGTTTGAATGTTGACATAAAGATAGACACTTTAATGATTGTAAATATTGATGCTCGTTCTTGATAAATTTATGACGAAAATAATGTATTCATTTCCATTGTTATCAATTGTTTGCTTCCTCCGATTGGTGTCAACATTTTGTTCAAATATATCTTTTGGTTTTATGTATTCGTCAAAAAAATCTTACGGCGTTTGAATTCAACAGCACCTGAACTTGATAAAAACGCTTATTTTGTTATCAATTTTTTACAAGTGTATGGCCGTCTACTTTATTATAACAAATTGAATTTTGTAACAATGTAACAGATATACTCCCTTCTTACTGCAATTCGGGTTTCATTTTATCGTGGATTCGCTTGCTATTTCGACTGAATTCTGACGTCGTTGTCATTGGACACGTACCTCAATATAATTAGCTACCAGTATATTATGATACTATGATACATTTTACTCATTCTTTTTGTTTGTAAGACTGATCGAGTTTAGCACCTTTCTGAATGTTGTCCCAGTGAACCGAAACGTAGTTGTCTCTATCAGCTCTGCTTTGTTCGTGCCAGAATCCTAATGCATGGAGAATCTCGTGCATGACAGTTCCTTTACGTAAACACCCATTTCCTAATGTGACGTCAGACCTACGTGTACTGTGGTAGCCAATAGGAGTATGACACCTACAAAAAAATCATGTTTACGCTACTTACACCACTGAACGATTTTTTTTAAAAAATAAGAACTCGCTGAAGTTTGAATTATAACTAACTCGATTTGATATCAAATCGTAAACCACCTTAATTCTTTGTGAAACCTTAATATTGGCTTTAATTCATAAAATGTGATATTATAAAAAATAAAATCTTTTATTAAAATTCATATTTTTAATCTTATTTCTATTGTAAAGAGCGATACATGTACATGCATAAACATGAAACAAAATACATAAAATATTATATACACACAAACAAACAGACATTGTGTTTATCTATTTACATTTTACAATTGACTAATTTAACACATCTAAACTGTATCATAGTATTTCAAAAAGTAAAACTATTTGATTTAAGAGCATTGCTGTGTTGTTTTGGATGAAGTAAGAGTTAATTTTGGGTCATTTTGAGCCACATTTCGAAGATAAAAAACAGAACTTTATACAATTTATATTTTATGTGAAAATTCGGTATAAATGATTATTTTTTTTATTTATGTTTGCCATGTCAAATTTTTTGTCTGAGGGGTCCCTTGGAAAACACAAAATATTAAGAATTGTAATGTCGAATTATACGACGACAATCAACCTGACTAAAATCAAATTTCCCCATGTGTGATGCCGTTAATTTACACTCGAAAACATAGCGAACGTGCAAACCCTACTAAATTGTCCTACATGCTGTCAATACATTGTACTTCTTATTTTGGCATTTGCACAATGCCTATTTTTCTTGGTTAAATAAAGATATATTTTGACTAAATCAATCAACACCGCCACACACTTTTTTGCTTGCCCCAAACATTTAACCTGTAGTCTAGTGGATGTCGGTGTTTTTTAGTTTCAGTGTCATCCGTTGGCCGTTTTTTGTTTTTTGTTTTATTTGAATGGCTTCACATTTCATTTCCTTGGGAGCCTTCCTAAAGATGCTAATCTTTGTTCATTCTTGAAGGCTTGATGTTTGGCTGTGTTTAATTTGGATTTTTAGTGCTGACTCGTGGACAATTAAATCAGATTTCCCATGTCTATAACTATATTTCAAATCCTTTTATAGTTTAATTTGGTGAGAGTGGTGGATATTTTCGTAGAATCTTCTTATCTGAAACTATGAATTAGCAGCTTCAGCGAGGGTATAAAGTTTGAGAAATCAGACGTTTTCCTAGTAATAAATGATCGACATTAAATATTCAAAAGTTTAAGAGGCTCTTCATGGACAAAGCAGGTAAATAATATGATATAGATAGAACAACGTAAACTCAATACAACCAGTTTTAATATTCCAATGTAATGTTGACCTAATGTATATGTCTGAAAGAATATAGATTTTTCTGTTTGAAGATGGAATGACTAACAATATGCTTTCAAATATCCCTAACAAAGCAACTCAATTATATGTATTTTGCAGACTAATCTCCCATTTATTTCACAGATTTTATTGCTTTCTATGTAATTTATTACACTCAAACTGTTGCAGTAATATCAATTGACACCCATTTCTTAGAAACACACGTTTGTGATATCAAATGGAACAAAACAAAACAAAATTTTGCATATGCCATCCACTGACTCGGTATTCCATGGACAGTCTCTTAAAATGCGAAATATGCATACATTTCCACGTTTACAGAATGCATTTTAGTGGTGTTCAAGCTTCATAATTATACTAAGCATGCATAGTTTGTATCACAAGTTTAACTTGTATTCTCCTTCCACTATTTAATATATTCAAGATTTCAAGATTTTGGTACAAAATCAAAGCTGACTGTTGCGGACACTATCGGAATTAATTAAAAGCTTTGCGTTCCACTTTTTGTACATTTTGACTCTATTATTTTTTCCCATTATCATCAAAGTCTGATGTGTAGACGAGAATTAATGTCAGTTTGGAAACATTAGTCCTGTATATGACATTAAAAAGGTATGGAAATAATGGTCTAGCTAACTGTTCTTTGATTTCCTTCAGTTTCCCTGCAATTGAATTTTGTTTTCAGAGCGAGAAGTTTTTGTTTTCTGGCTGATGTGTAGTACATATACATTAAAAACATATACATTAAAAAATGAATATAAAAATAGAAGATGTGGCATGATTGTCCACGAGACAGCCATTCAAAAAATGACTGTCGATTTTAAACGTCTACAAGTCCCATTACGGCCTTCAACAATGAACCAGAGTCCACACCATAACGGAAGCTGTAAAACGCCACGAAATACAATATGTGAAACACGACAATCGACCTAATGTATTGAAAGGCACTCAGTTTACCCGCTTCCAAACGTAAACTGTATATATGCTTTCTCCGATTGGTGAGGTTGGAAGTCAATACATTTCTTCCCGTTGACTTTGGTCTTTTCCATAATTTCGTTCATGGCATCATGGAAAACTTGCACATGGGATGCGTATCCTGTAAAACAACACATGCACTATATTATACCAACAAACATCAGTTGCATTCTCTAGTCCTATTGATCTCGTTTATAGATATCTGTTACATGCATAATTACCTAAAGACGTTTGGCAAAAAGTCGTCATTAAGAAATTTGTAACGATATTTACAAATTCTAAGTCATCTTTTTTCATGGTTTTATAAAGTATAACAATTCAATATTTATATCTTTAAACATCTGGATCTTGTAATATCACAAAATTAACTTTGTTATTTTTTGCGATTATAAGCACCTAAAATGTGCACAAACATATTGCTAATCTACTTACTTGCATGCGTGGCATCAATAGCCCAATGAACGACTCCATGTGGCCACAAAAGTCTGTGGTCGGCAACTGCATTTCTGAGCTATTGTGTAAAACATTTGTTATGAAATTTTGTCGAAAGATATATCAAGGCATAATTGTGATAAAAGGGGCAAATATCACTTATAAAATATAAATAATATACAATATGAAAATGAAAATGTCAGAAAGACTGCACTACAACCATACGAAAAACGGAGGGAATTTTCAATTTTAGAGGTCTTCACAATGCCTTCAACAAGGACGGAATACCACTACGTATACGAGTCGCTTTCGTAAAGATGACCTGCAGGTCAATAAACTGGTATATTGGCCTCAATAGTTAAAATGATAAATAAATCCTTTATTTTAGCAAAGTCCCTCCTTCTGTAGTTAAGTCATTTCTTAAATCATAATAATTATGATTGTTATAACACGATGTTTGGTCTGCTAAATAACATGAACTTACATAAGGTTCTTCTCCGGGTTCTATCTCTATATCTCCTTCAAAAAATCCTGTTGATGTACAATGTACATGACTATATTTATTTCATTTTAAGTGTTTTATTAACTGTATACATAATTTATCTAGAGAGTATGTTGAAATAATAACACTACAAATGTTTATATATGTACAGTTGGTATATGGATAAAAATAAAATTACATACGTCAGTGTACGTGTATTTGGGAATTATTAGCAAAAAGTAAACATATAAATATTGTTCGAATTGTAACATTTGGACATGATAAAGGATGTAAAATCATATAAATATTGATATCCGCTAGATTGTTTATATCAACATATGTAAAATTTTAAGAATGGATATTGCTTCAAGCAACAAAGATTTTGATTTTCAACGGATATGGTATTTAACCATACTTTATTTTGTAAATATAAATTTAGATGAATAGTTAACAACCAGTCCTTTTGAAATATTTCAAAATTGTAATTTGGTGTCGCAGGGAAAAGTGACTGTATTCCATTTCGTAAGAAAGTTGAAACACTGCCCAAAATTTCTTTCTTAATTCAAGCACATACCCAGCTTTGATAAAATCCAAACGTTACAATTCGAAAACAATTAAATACACTTTTCCCCACTTTTTTTTGGTGATTATTGGCTATTTCAAGAAGCATGCATCAGTCAGTAAAAGAATCGAGCCCTAAAATTCCGCTAAACGCTTGCGTGAATATACTTTAGTATCAGACAGAGCTTAAGCATTGCTGACATTGCATGTTCAACAGCAAAATAATGAATATAAATACATTAACCCACTTTCAAATTTTCATGTGTAAAGGATAAACGTTATGAGTTAGCACGATAAATTGGCAATGACAATCTGTGTGGAGGTGAAGTGTCGAATGAAGCATTGAAAGAAAACTCTCCTAGAAGATCTTTAATCTAATTGATCATGGTCTTTCAAATTAAACGAGAAAGTTATAGGCATATGAATTGAATGATGACAGAAATAACAGAAGGACGACTGGGGACTCTATACCAGTATTCAGTTCAAGCTGATTCAATTGGATACCAGGTCCGGAAAACCTAACTACCAAAGTTCGACTCAAATTCACCAAGGAAATTCAACCTCGATTATCTGCAAGGGATTTTCTTTTAAGGTGAAGACGAACACAAAGTGATGGAAAAGTAGTTACAATAGGAATATGTGAAAAGTTCTGGCTCAAAGAAAGATTTAGTCGCGTTTGATACTTATTACAAAACTGCATACCTATATTGGTGTTTCCATTCTTTTGGAAATCTGGAATATTGACTGAAGAAGATTCAGACAAACAGGGACAGCTTGAGAGACACGGTACCCTTCAGAACAGGAGAGAAAACGCCCAGACTTTAACCCCTAAAAACTATGAAAGCTAACATATATCTTTGAATTATGCGGATCCTGCCAAAAAAAACAAGGGTGATTTCGGGTGGCTCCAAAGGGTAAGCAGTTACTACCTCTTTTAAGACATCTACCGCAAAGCATATACCCTAATTCAGTACATGTAATAGTCGGTATGGGAGAAGCCTTATAGTGTATAATTTCAATAAGCAAACGATGTAGATAAAACTAAAGCTTCATAATAATAGATTTATAAGTTACCTGCTTCTTCGGGGTTATCTGAAAACAAAGATAAACTTTTATTCAAAGAAATTGCTTCAATTTGATGAAAACTATTGAAGTAATGATAAGAATTATTTCTGACCCTGTAACATAATTTCAAAGCATAGTAAGATAAGCAGAAATCTAGTGTCGTTTACTAAATATACCTTGTGGATATACAACCAAGGTCAGCTACGATACTTATATATTGACCCATATTACTTTCTGTTGTGTACACAAACAGATAAACAAGAAAAAGTTTTAATACAGAGGTTTATCCTCTATTATAGTATAGAATAATTTGTTTTTGTAACAACTATATATAACAACTATATATATTATCAAATAGTCAGAAGATTTTTCTAATTATCCGACTATGGTAGTGTGTCTCAGATGACATTGGAGATTATGCAATAAAATAAAATGTTACGTCATTCCGAAAATGCTGTCAAAGTCTTAATTGAGTTATTATTAATTTCCGAATTTACAGTAAACGGACTTTCGAGGAGTTTTGTGGTTCGGAAGCAGTTTTTAAGGTTTGCACATTCGGGCAACGAAATAACGAAAAGGATATTAACTCCAGAGGAAAATCTCGGCAAACAGTTGATGCATGGGTTTTTCATTCTTTGTTGTGGTTGTTGTAAATGTCTTTCACAAATGTGCAAATGTTTGGAAATTCATTTGCTTTTAACAGCAAAGAGTGGTGGTGCAAATCTCTATGAAACTCGTTTGTTATGTTCTACAAAGCCAGAAATGCCTACCGTCTACGAGGTCTTCAAATTTCAATTGATTATACAAGTGTCATGAAGTTTTACCATAGCTTCTTCGTATTTTCACCGTAAGTTTATTTTTTCTTTCTTTTTTGTGCAATAGAAAATAAGCTTTAACCCCTGGTATAGTAAAAATGCATTCCTTTGCAACGTTTGCTAAAATATGAATATCTGTTTAAAAAAAAAAGAGAGAGTATCTCCCTCTGGAATATCATTGAAAAGTCTGCAAGAATCTTGCATACGATTTGCTCATCCTTTGATAAAAAAATTCTTGCGTGTTATTTGATAAAAATGTTTCTTGTGCACGCGCACGGTTCGAGTCGTTGTTTGATAAGCTATGCGTCCCGTGTACCATGCCTCAGCATCCAGAATGCCTTAATGTATATAACACTCTCTGTTTTCAGAGTAAAAATTAATAAAAACTCACCGTCATCTACCTGTATAATAAAAAATCATTTCAATATTCAGTTGTGGTCGTGGTATATGTGATATTAAAATATGTCTGTTTTGGTAATACTTAACAATATATTATGATATTGGTCCGACTGATGTTATTGTGTGCTCACTGCTGAAAGCATTGATTTTCATTATAAAGGACAGGAACAAAGACGAATATTCTGACATTTTATTTCGTATTATTCGTGTACCAAATAATTCTATTTCACATTCTCATAAACCCCATAGAGTAAAACGCATATAATTAATTAAACTGCTAAATTTTACGCCTTTCGTACTGAATACCATTGGTAAAACTGCCAATTAGACATCGTGTTCAACATAAAATTGCTTAAACAGCTGTTAATATCGTTTCACAAGTCATCGTGGGCCCGTAGACAATACATTTTTGAGAGAAATTCAAGTTGTTATATAGTACAATTTTTGTAAATCTAGAAAAAAGTTGGTGCAAAATTTACTAGGAATTTTTTGTTATTTTGATCTCTTACCGTGACGGGAACAGCCAAAACCAGAGAAATCCCGAGAGACAGAGCTAGAAATACATTCATCTTGTCTTGACAGTGGAGAATACTATATCTGTGGAACGGCGTCACGATACGTTTATAATGTTGACCCAACAAGATAAGGCACCCCAGTGTAAGGTCAGTACTTTTATGCAAGACATGTTGTTATATCGATCATGATAGGTATATCTTAAGGACAGTTTCAATGGAAAATTCAAGTTAAAATGCATCAGGCCCTTAGTTATTATGCTTGATATGTAAAGTTATCGGGATTTTTACAGCTAATTATCGTTAAATGTCATCCATCCCGGAGGCCAAAATATGAAGCTTTGCAGCAAGTAAACGTAGCACACGTACCCGAAGCTTAATATTCTGGCAATCGTTGATATTCAACCCTTATTGAGGGCCTTTATAGAAACATCTATATTTTGGGAGGGGATCTTTTGAGTAGATTTGATGTTTTAAACATTGCCGGTAACGATAGTGATTTCAAAGCTACCAAAATAATATGAATGCCGTTGCAAGTAGTATTGGATGTCACATCGAACTGCGGATCAATATATCACCATTCGACTACATTCTGAATGCCACTACTGATTCCATGCAAGTCAATTCAAATATCTATGAAGCTATAGAGTTCAAGGTTATTAGTAATAAACTACGGGGGTCTATCCTGTGCGTTTTCTGTAAAAAATTAAGTTATTACATGTTGCAAAAAATCGCACTTCAGGTGAAACTAGTTTCATTCATTTTCTGTATTATATTATTAGATGTATTTGGTTTTAAGTAACGTTATTTTTTTTAATTTCTTGCCTTTTTGTATATTTTAAATCAGAAATTGCGATAATGGGAAAATATCGAAGTCGTGCGGTTTCCTTACTAGTGAAGGCAAACAATAACAAATACAGAATTTCCAAATTATACAAAAGTTGCCTCGCAAAACATGTATGTGGAATGTTTCTGAATTTGACAGAATCGAATTTGATTTTCGAAAACTGAATTGAAATGACAGAAGCTCAGTTAAATGAGAAACGTAAAGTAGTTCATAAAAATACCAACATAACACAAATTTGCCAATTTGTTCATTCGACGAAAAGGACAATGATTTAAATGCAAAAAATATAAGAATTTAAAAGGGCCATTTATTTATTTATATTTCTGTCGTTTTTTGTTTAATTCTTTTGTTTTATGAAGACGATTATATGACAAATTTAAAATTGATATATATATATCTTTAAATAAGGATTGTACGTCACATTTTGTCATTCATATTTCGAAGTGTGAGAATAGTATCACATTACACTTGTACTAACATGGTTCTAAATTGACTGATTAAAAGCTTGCCAAAATTTTCAATACTTTTAACTTATTGTTCGCATGCAAAATCAGAAACAACTACGAATGCCTTCGAGTAATAGTATACAGTCGTGGGTAAACTGGCAGGCGCTATGACAATGAAAACACAATTAACTATTACAGGGGAACCGCCTCTGTGGTGTAATGGTTAGCGTGCTCGCCTCGAGTGCGGAAGGTCGTGGGTTCGATCCCCGGCGGGGTCAAACCAAAGAC
>JARWCS010204491.1:0-13881 GCA_034783895.1 Geukensia demissa | reverse complement strand
TTACTCCAGCTTTAGTTTTCAGTGTAGTGTTGTGTGTTCTATGTTTGTCTTTCGTTTCATTTTGTTGGCCATGGCCATGGTCTTGTCTGTCTTCCGACTTAACGATTTCTGTCAGCCCCTTTAATATCTTCGAAGTCCTCTTTTATGTAGATGAGCAGAACGCCTCAGCCAAAAACAAATTTTATCGGATCATGCGGCCTATGTTTTATCTAGCAAGAAAGTGTCTAATAAATATAGCATGAAATGGCTCAGATTGAATTGTGACACTTTATATACGCCATTACCATATTGAAAATTGTTTTGTAGTAATTGGTCATTATTCGGGACTATCTAGAGCTTGACACAAAAGTAGTATTATACACTTATTGGAGGCCTTATGGGGACCTCTAGATTCAACCATTTCCAACGCTTTTGTGGAGATGGAGCATGGTCTCCTTGACATTCACCCCTATCTTTTCTTTGCAAATAATTTATTTTAGATAATATAAGACAATTACAATTTCTGTGGAATTTATTAAATTTATGGAATTTGTCGATAATGAACCCTTTGAAAATTTTACACAATGATTGTCAAAAGGCCTGTATTCATTGCATTTATATTGATATCGGCACAACAGTTTTAAAGGTTCCAAACGCAATCTTTTATGTCCGTCGTGAACTTGCAAATCAAATCATACACGTCTCGATAAATTCTCACTTGTTTTATTCTCTGTCGTGCATACTGAAGTGTTAACTGTAACTCTTGGGGGTTATGTGCCGGTGAATTAGGTTAGAGCACTTGTTAATTGATTCTATTTGTTATGTTCGACTATTTACAATACACAACAACACTTTACTGATATTGTTGACAAATCTTTATTTACACAAATGTACTTCGCATTTCAACACTGTCATCGTTGACAAATATCTTATTTACATATACAGTTCAATTGAGGATGTTTTCTAATCATGGTCACCCATTTTTATTTGATTCTCCTAACGCCTTTAAATATATCCATATTACAACCATAGATATTTTTGTCCAGTGACCCATACTTTTACAATATCATATAACACATCTTAAAAATTCAGTTAAGAGTAATTATTAAAAGCTTGTTATTTCTTCATGGGCTTTAACAGACATAACCTGCTAATACAAAGCCCATGAAAAATCAACAGAAACACTTTTCCCGTTCAAGTTTCAAATGCTTATATATAAATAAAACAAGCATACTGACCCATCAACTTTTTATGCTTACTCTGTCTTAGTATGAAATTCCTTGAACTATATTATATCTATTAAGTATCCTTGTTATTTTTAAATAGAGTAGCAAACACCCTTAATATTCTCAATCTAAATTGGATTGAATACGTCAAAGCGCAAAAAAGATCTCCATTAAGCTATGAAAATGTGTTATTTTTGTTTAAACAGGAATCTCAGACGACAGAGCAAACTGCTTCTACTGTGGTGTAATGATTACAACACAATGTTTAACCAGTTTATCAGCAGTATGGGATTGTCACATTTTGGAATTTCCTTTTTGTGGATATGTTTTGAAAACAAAGGGTACAACATATGTCAGAGATGTTTTCAGACAGGCCATGGTACATATGTTTTTCTTTCTTGATTTTTATCGACTTTTTCCCATCACCGAGACAATAGCGCTTTGCTGACTTTGATTCTTAATGTAATGAAGGAGACATCGACATCTTGCTGAAATAATGTATAACGGCATGCTGATTATTTTTGTTTGTTTGTTTGTTTGGTTTTTTTTTGTTAAATACCAAATTATATCTTGTGAATTTGCGTTTAGTCCGAGAACTTCTTTTTTAAAAACATTATTGCTGTCGGTTGCCTGTATAAATGTTTATTTCAAAAGGAATACGAAGATACCAAAAGTTGCAGACAGAAATCGTTAAGCCAGAAGACAGACAAGACCATGGCTAACAACATGAAAGGAAATACAAACATAAAACACACAACACTACACTTTGAGTTTGAAATTTGCTAAAAATAAATGTTTCCACTTCTCATTTGGATATCCAAAGTAATTCTTTGGATGAGAAGAAAACAGACAATACAAAAGATTTTTTATATTTCTACACTGAGTATAATGTCGCATTTTGTTTTTTGCATTTCTTAGACGTTAATTTGAAAACCGATTGCCGATATCTTTTAAAAAACAAACATAATGATATCATAATACATTTAAAAAATTGGGCTATTCTAATCGAATGAAATGTGAAGAAAGTGTTAACATTTATTCAATTAACAGTTGTTATTTGCATATTTTAATACTTTAGAAGATTTTGTATTTGTATATTGTTAAATTGTTGTATATTTTTATTTGCATTAGATCAAAAGCCGGCAGTCAACATCAACAATAAGGTAACAGTATAAGACTTAAACTATTCCTAATTTGTCAACATTAACTAGAAAATACACTTTACTACTATCAGAAAGCGGATATAGATGTTAAATATCAACAAGATTGCAACTTATCAGCACTTAAATCTTTAATATAAAAACAGGAGATGTAGCATAATTGTCCATGAGACAGCATACCACCAAATGACAGCTGAAATTAAACTTCTACATGTCCTATTACGGTCTTCAATAATGAACCCGAGTCCATACCAAAACGGAAGCTGTAAAAGGTCCCAAAAATACAAATGTTAAACTATTTATAAGACTCGCCAATCGATCTATTGAAAAATGAATGGTGAACGCATTACATTGTAAGCATTTCAATCTCAAAAAATCTTTTAACGCCTGCAACAAGGTAGATACAGCTATGATCGCCTAGAACAAATCGTATGGCTTGCACAATTTAGAATGACTCTCCCAATACCTGATGGATTTTATCAAATTATTTTTTAATGTGCAGTATTCAACGGGTTTGTATCTTTCATTAATAATATTTAATGAATTCGATTACCATATAAAAAAAATTGGCATGTCTTTACGATGTAAAAACTGTAAGTAATAATGGTATTTCCTTGTAATTTGAGGTAAATAAAAAACCTTACACGAATGGTTAAAAAACCAAGTGTCCTTGTCATGCAAATAAAAAATGTAGATAAATGTAGGTATTCTATCGTCTATGAATATCAATCGTGTACACAGTGAAATGTCGTTGTCTTTTGTAGATATAGGATTTAGTGGTCTACACCTGCTAATGAAAGATTCGTCTCTCTACACTAGTTAATGGAACAAATGTTTACATTTGTGGATGGAGGACAAATTAATTGTAATTAAAAAGAATAAGACAATTTATAAAGTATGCATGAAGGTTCAAGAAATTCGTGAATAAAAAATAAGCACTTTCAAGTTTCGAAGACGTACTTTAAATTTATTTCAAATGTGTGAATCTAAAACATTAAACAATCAAAATCGAACTTGTCTGTTAATTTATATATTTTAGTCTTTAACCACTGAAAGGGATTAGCCAATTTTAGTGCAGTGGTCATTGGGTCGTCCTCATCAAAAATTAAGATTTTTGTTACAAACAATCTTAGTATGATATAGAACCAAACGGAAATATGTTGAAACATTTTCTAGTCGTATTAATACATTATACCTGTATGTTGTATGACATTGGTTATTAAAAAAATAATAACAATATTAAAAATAATAGTCTGAAACTACTTGGCCAGCTAGAATCATGCTTTGATTTATCGTCTTTTCACATTTGTATCTTTTGACCTCGTTATCCAAGAAGAATCTGCACAGCCAAAACAACATGTAGTTAACGTAACTACCCTAAGGGACATTTTTCATTGAATTTGGGAACATTGCTTGAAGTAATTTTCGTATTTTTTTTAATGTAACGCAGAAAAATTTCCGGGAACTTTTGTATATTTCGGATCTTTTTTATATACTCTTAGATTTCCCTCGATCATCTGGAAAACAGGAATAATTTTCATTTTCCATTATTAACCATTTAAGCTCGCAAGATTTTTGAATATAAGAAATTACTATGATAGATTTTATATCTATTGGCATATATTGATGTGTAATGTCAGCAAAAATAAGATTTGCGTTAGCAAAAAACCAAAAAAATTGACCTTATCGGAACTTTTAATTTTCCATAAAAACTAGCAATTTTTACACGAGCACAATACAAACAACGCCATCTGGGATAGTTTTACACTGAATGCTAGATTAATTTTCTTTCTAAATTCCTTTTTCAAATATTATTATTCCTTTATGAAACAATAGCTAAAACACAGGGACTCTTCAGTGAAACATACATTAGTAGTTTTTTATTGTTGTATTAATGTGCGTTCAAACTTCAAGGGAAATATGAACGTAAAGAATAAAATTGTTACGTCAAATATCTGATACTTTGCTTGTGTAAACATCCTTTAACAATGTCGATTTTGTTTGGTTTAGGTTTTGTTGTTTGTTTTATGTTTCTCTCGTTAGGTCATTATATAGGTCTTCTGACTAAACGATGCCCATTTTGCAATTTTGGAAAATACCATAATTCTTTAAATTCTAGTTAATTTTATTTATTCATCCATCCGTGTCATGTAGTTTAAGAGACATTGTATACAATTTAGTCGTTACAAATTCATGTTACACCAAGTACATCATATACTTTAATATATTTTTCAAACTACAGGACAATTATGTGAAGATTTTAAATCAATTCCTATTTGATTTTTTTCTAAATAAAACAAAACATCATCAGATATATTTGATAGGCTTGAAAATCCGTAAAATAGAAGGATACCCATTTTCAACTTCAGTTATTCTGCCAGGGTTTGAGTAACTGTTTTGGGAAGACAATTTCTTGTTATTGTAAAACCATCGTCAACAAAATATATAAGGATAAATTTACAACTCTAAACCATTTTAAAATTGAATCATTGAAAACCGGTCTGTTACTTGTTAGGTAAGAAACGGATTTTCAAACAATATCACTTAAAGGTGAAGTTCATCTACATTTGACTCTGTAAAATGATATGGGTGGAAAGCTTTTATTAATTTGCGGGTATTAGAATGTAAGTTGGAATTAAAAAGTTTAATATGTTTCCATCTTTCCAACATTGTAATATCATGAATATGTAAAATTTCCTTATTGTTATCTTTTTATTTCGCTAATCTGCATTCATTACGTCACGAACTGTATATTTCATTTGTTCAATAAGTGTAACGTTTGACTGATCTTCCTATTTCTGGCTAATAATGATAAATCCAGAAAAACGCTTTACATGCAGATAAATTTTACTTTGAATATCTGTAATAAACGTCCACAGATGTGAACTGTATCTTTCTTGTCTACATGTATATTCAATGTTCTTTCTATCAAATATTATTACGGAATTTTTCGCTTGTGCTGTGCGAAGGTCATAAAAAGTTTCTCTGTGCTTTAGATGTATGTTTTTATTTATTTATTTTTTTGTGTACTGGAATGAACGTTTGAAAGATACATTTTTCAACTCTCAAACATTGTAATATGTAAAATTCCCTGATTGTTATCTTTTTTATTTCCCTTATCGGTGTACTAACATCATACGACAATGAAAATATATGGAGTAAATGTCAGAGAGACTGCACTGACAACGTGAAAAATAGAGTAATTTGCAAATCTAGAGGTCTCCACAATTCCGTTAACAATGGAGTAATGCCAATCCTTGTGAAACGCCATAAATCGCTCCAAATAAAACGTGTACACAATACCGCTATTACCTGAATATTGTTTAAAATGTATATGTGACAAAACATTTTATACAAAGACAAACCTATGACCTGATACAAGCAAATGACATACATGTATATTAAGGTTAAACTAGTTTATTGGGATCCCAACTCTTTCACAACGATTGGTTAAAGGAAGAAATCAAAGAAAACAAAAACATGGAAAAAGAAGATATGAATGCTCACAAATGTACAGTTACAAAAAACATGCTCTGTGTGAGATTCCTGAAGCTAAGACATCAAACCTCTCAACACGAGATGTCATTAATCACAGCATATTCGACGACTGAATACTGTGTTGACAGTAAACGTGAGAAAAAACAAGTTAAATGCAATCCTAAATTAAATATTGCGCGCAAGAAAGGGATGATTACCCTTCATGAGCACCTGATCACACTTCTGTTTTGTAGTTTGTGGATTCCAAGCTTTTGTTCCTTTTGTTTTCGTTATCGTTTAGTTTGTTTCGAGTTTGTCTTGTCTCTTTGGACTATGCACTACTGATTTCTCACATGGGTATTCTACACTGGACTTATACAGACTTAAGTGTGTCTTATGTTACTTCAGCTTTAGGCTTTAGTTTTCAGTGTAGTGTTGTGTGTTCTATGTTTGTCTTTCGTTTCATTTTGTTGGCAATGGTCTTGTCTGTCTTCCGACTTAACTGTTTCTGTCTGCACCTTTGGTATCTTCGAATTCCTTTTAAACATCTAGTGAATTTTTAACACTCCAAAATTTTATATCATATATAACAGAAGCTAACAATGATAGTTTCAATGGTAGTTAAAGTACTAGTTAAAAAATTCAGACGTTACTGATAGTGCATTTACGAGGGACAAAAATGAACCGAAATTAATCAGGAGATTTATATAAAAAAAGAAAAAGAAGACTGGTATAGTTGTCAAGCGAAACATCTTAACATATCGGCCGACAGGATTGTATTGTCGACCGTAAAATTTTTGGAGTGATGACTTAAATCGAGGAGCAACTTATCTCTGGTTTAACGATCAAGATCTATCTAGAAAATCCCTTAATTGGACACACGCTCTTGAAAAACGTACGAGCTGGGAGAAGTTACTGATAGTGCATTTACGAGGGACAGAAATGAACCGAAATTAATAAGGAGATTTATATAAATAAAGAAAAAGAAGACTGGTATAATTGTCAAGCTAAACATCTTAACAAAGTTTAGGTAGCCAGTAGATTTCATCAATTTTCATATTGTCAGATGCAGCCCTTAACTATATGGTAACATTCAGATGTTCATTAACGATCTGTAACTCTGTCAAGATTGTAGCTTGGACCGTGTTGGATTTATTTGCTGCTTTCTCTGCAGGAATAAAAACACGAGTTTTATGAAGTTCTTAAATTTGCGTTTTAAGCTGGAAACAGCATGACATGAACTTGTATCTTTATAATTCACAATTACTATTTCCATTATGTGATTCATTACTTGTCAAGGCCTTAATTACATGATATTACGAAATTTCGTATTCGTATTTTCGTACGTTTGAAATATGCGTGTAGAGATTTTTCGCTAAAAACAAGAAATTCGGTCCAATTAATTTTAAGAACAGATTTAGGGCCCTTTATAGGGAAGACAATAACCTTTCGGTCTTCGACGATAATCACGTTTTTCAGTAATAACTTGACCACAGGGTTCATATTTATGTTTCGAACTTTTTATCACATCTAATCTATAATAGAGGCAAAAAAATAAGTCCTTATATCCTAAATAATTTATTGGTAAAACATCGATGAAGGAATTTATAACGTATCTATAGATAGAGTGATTTAAGAAGTTTGAACTCTATTTGTTCAAGTAAACCAGGCCAACCAGGCACACTCCTATCTCCTGTCTGAATTACAGGCTGTCCTGGTTGTTGATTGGTCAGATTTACTTATCTGAACCAGATAGTCTAAATGCTCTTACATATAAATTGTTTTCTTGGTCTACTGGCATAGCCATAAGAACGTATAAACTAGTCTAATCTTTAAAAATCGTTTCGTCTGAAAACAACGAAGCAATTGACTTGAACCGTGGACCGAAACATCTATGGATATGCCTTTATAAAATTTGCAAACAATTTACACATCCATTAACTAAAACGCATGAATGCCACTGATTGTTCTTTTTATGATTGATCGATTTTCAGATGTCATTTTTTCTGAAACTGCTGAGCCAGATGAACTGAAATGTAATGTTTAGCATTCGTTTGTAAAGATTGTCCATTCAGGTTTTAAACAGACATGGCAGCAATTTTGAATTCTTGCCGGGTAAGCGATTTAGATTAGAGTTCTAAAAACTCATAAACATTATCAGCATGTATCATTAAGTTGCCGAAAGGCAATGATAAGGAACTGTATACTTTAATGAAAAGCCGAAAAAATAGAATGTACCCATCTTTCGACGTTTTCCATGCTTTTTTCCGCCATCTTGGGAGCTAAAACCAAAGCAACCTCTCTCAAACCAAAGTACGCTTCATCTCCAACAATTAAGGTGAATGTGATAATTGCAGTCTAGAACCAAGATTATTTTTTATTTATTTTTTATTTATTAATGTTCATATAGTAAATGTGTCTGGAACTGCATTTAAGAATTACATTTGTTAGAAAAGTTAGTCATCCTTGAATAAAAACAAACAAAAATGCAGTTATATAATTCTGTCATTGTGTTACTGAAAATTGTCTCAAGAATCAGGGTAAAAAAATCAGCAAATAAACATAGAAAATGCATAACATCACTGTATTCAAATTGAAATATTCTGTACAAATTTCACAGCACTGTAAAGTTTTTATTCCTTTCCTGCAAAGGGGCTTTGGAATGGAAACTTCTGAAAAACAAAAAATGCAAATTAATTTGAAGTTTTACTCTGAAATTTGACATTTTACAGACGTGTATTATGTATGGCGTTATTTCAACATATAAAATTAATAATAAACATTTCCTCTTTTTAGGGGCGATTGGAGGTAGAAACTAAAACGATACGATAAAATACGGTGGTGAAACAGTAGGCTTGTGATGATCAGAAGATATATAAAAGACTGACAGAAGTTCTTAAATGTATATGCTATCGATACATTAAACCAATCCGATAAAAGTTTGAAAATGACATTGTTATTGAATGTAAACAGTCTACTGTGAGCGATTTCTGTCTTAAACTTTAATGAGGGTTAACAGGGTTTGTTTTCATATTAGGAAGGAAAACCAATATAAAAATATAGCATATACCCGAAGTACCAGTGCACAGAGAAGATGGGATTAATTGCTACTAGGAAAAAGAACAAGGTGTCTTCAGATTTGATTTTTCAATTAAAATGCAAAACTATAACCTTAATGAGAGAGTTCTTGTCGAATTATCGGCTTTCACTAACAGATTTATTTTTAAAAGAGTTGAATGCCTTTATGTTATACTTACGGTTTTAGCCAAAGTGCTGAGATAAGCAGAAGGGTCAGCTAGAATTGTTTCTATCCAACCGAGCTTTTGTCTTTCATTTCCTGTAAACAGGTTGACCACTGGAAAGAAGAAATGACTTAAATGTTTATCTTTTATGCATGACTGAAGTCTCCGTAAAGCGGATAAAAATCTTTCTCCGATCTTTTCTTTGCACCAATCGTCTGCATCCGGATAAGTATAAGCCTCATGAAAAATGACGGTCTTTATGTGATATGATGTCAAAACAGGTTCAACCGTCGATTCTGGTATTTCATACAATCTGATTGCCTTCATTATAACCAAAAGTTTCTTATAAGTTAGTTGTTCGTCGCAGTCACGCAGTATTCTGGTTTCAGCGCGAGATACAGAATATCGCCACATCAGCGGCAAGTCGGCCATGTCAACACAATCATATTTCTCAACCCTTTTTGCAACCAGCCCATAGCCAATTTTATTGCGAATGTCATATACGGTGTTTACTGTTGGCCAGTGGCTGGGAGAAGGGTTTTCTTGAATCCATGGTGCTAACATCGTAGGCGGTAAACCCGTAAAATCAATAAGAAGTACTAGGTCGCATTTCACTGTTCCAAAGGCCCAGTTATTTGGTCCAAAGTTTCCGTCTATGGTGACGGCTACGGAGTATCCACCTCCTACCTCTATATCATTGACCGGTTGCTTTATTCCAGAGTAACCACCCGGATTTTCTTCATTTACTATTTTGGCAGCATCTTCAAATAATTTCTTAAACCTACTACACACCTTTCTGGGCTCAAGATAGCCACTATCGCTGATGAAGTCTTTCCAGAGGTTTTGAACAGATGTATCTACCTTCAGTTTGGCAAAACCTGGCGACGTCGGTATATCTTCTACTGCTCCTTTGACAGAAAGTATAACCAGTCGGTCCATCTCTTGAGTTCGTATAGCAGAGACATCCGATGCCGAGCTTCCAAAAGGACAATCTCTTTTGGTTTAAATTTTGGATCAATTTTGTCGATCTTTGTCATAACTTCACTAATATAATTATTTAGTTTTGTATAGCCAACTGGGTCAGTTTTTGGTTTTGCAGTTTTCTTGTAGAATTTCTCTAAGTCTTCGTTTAATGTAGACATTTTGTCATCAACCCAGTGTATTCGTCAATGTCTGGGGTTTAAAAGTCGTTTTCCACGAAATTTTATACAATAGGACAATGCCTTCAACTTATGTAACTGTACCCATTTAACGCATGAAGTGGTTTGAATAAAAATACAATACAACTACAATTCAGATTTTATCGTAGAATTTAAGACCTTTAATTTGCGGTATGCTACAAGGTTTTTTGTCACTAATGCGTCCTGATTTATGATTATGAAATTAAGACATCGACACTCCTCTGTATATTATTTACACCAAACCATTACACTGTTTTAAATCATACAACTGAAATAATGAAATGTTTTGGCATGTTTAAAGACATTTTTCTTAAGCAGCTTCCTATTCTATAACATTTAAAAAGTGTAAAGTTTAAGTAAAATGACGAAAGAGAAGGCACAAAACAAAAGCTGACAGTACAAAGGCAGATTTTTTTTTGTTATGAATATACATGTACATGTAATTGGCGTTTTACAAAATCAGAAATCAATACCTTTTATGTACGTCGTTAACTTGCAAATCAAATCATTCACGCCGGTGAATTAGGTTAGACCATTTGTTTAACCGGTTCTATTTGTAATGTTCGACTTTTTACAATACAAAGAAAACACTTTACTTATATTGTTAACAAATCTTAATTTACACAAATGTACTTCGCATTTTAACGTTTACATCAAAATTTCTTCTGATATTGTAGACAAATATCTTCTTCATATATGCAATTCAATTAAGATGTTCGCTACTCATAATCATCCATTTTAATTAATTCTCGAAACGCCTCTAGTTTCATCCATTTTACAAAATTTTTGTCAAGTGTCCCCTACTTTTCTTTTTATAATATCATATAACACATCTTAAAAATTCATTTGAGAGGTAATTATTTTAAAAAAGCTTGTTATTTCTTCATGGGTTTTAACAGACATAACCTGCTAATACAAACCCCATGAAAAATCAAGAGAAACACATTTCCCTCTAAATGAGTATATATCTCAAAAACGAGCACATTGACCCATCACCGTTTTATGCTAACTCTGTTCTAGTATGAAAGTCTTTGAAATATATAACATCTATTAGGTATCCTTGTTAATATTAAATGGTGTAGCGAAAACCCTTAATAATCTCAATCTGTATTAGATTGAATACGTCAAAGCTCAAGAAAGATCTCCATTGAGCTATAAAATGTGTTATATTTTTGTTTAAACAGGAATCTCAGACGACACAGCAAACTGCTTCTACTGCGGCGTAATGATTACTACACAATTTTTAACCAGTTTATCGACAACATGGGATTTTCACATTATGGAATTTCCTTTATGTGGATATGTTTTGAAATCAAATGGTACAACATATGTGAGAGATGTATTCAGTCAGGCCATTGTACATATGGTTTTTCTTTCTTGAATTTTATCGACTGTCCACTTTTTTTATTTCCCATCACAGAGACAATAGCGTTTTGCTGATATAATGCATATTTTGTTGTTTTTTTTTAATACCAAATTATATCTTTCTCTTGTGAATTTGCGCTTAATCCGTGAACTTATTTTTTCAAAACATTATTGCTGTCGATTACCTGTATACATTTTTATTTCAAAAGGAAACTAAGATACCAAAGGGGCAGACAGAAATAGTCAAGTCATAAGAAAGAACAACATGTAACGAAAGACAAACATAGAACACACAACACTACACTTTGAGTTAAAAATTTGCTATATTTGCTAAAATCCAATGTTTCCACTTCTCATTTGGATATCCAAAACAATTCTTTGGAAGAGAAGAAAACAGACAAGAAAAAGATTTCTTATATTTCTGTATTAAGGATATTTAATGTCGCATTTTATTTTTTCAGTTTTAAGGTTAATTTGAAAAAAGATTACCGATATCTTTTTAAAACACAAACACTTCTTGGTATCATAATCATTTTAAAAATTGCAGCCATTCTAATTGAATGAAATTTGAAGAAAGTGCTAAAATTTATTCAATTAACAGTTGTAATTTGCATATATAGTACTTTAGAATATTTTGTATTTGTATATTGTTACCGTGTTATCGTGTTGTATACTTTTGTTTGCATTGGATCAAAAGCCAGAAGTCAACATCAACAATAAGGTAACAGTATAAGACTTAAACTATTCATTATTTGTCAACATTCACGAGAAAGTACACTCTCTGCGTCTTAAACCGAACTCAAGAAGCGGATATAGATGTTACATATCAACAAGATCGGAACTTATCAGCACTTAAATCTTTGATATTAAACAATAGTAGATGTGGCATGATTGTCCACTAGACAGCAATCCACCAAATGACAGCCGAAACTAAACTTCTACGTGTCCTATTACAGTCTTCAATAATGAACCGGAGTCCATACCATAACGGAAGCCCCAAAATATATACAAGTGTTCATAACACACGCCAATCGATCTAATATATTGAATCTAAAGGTGAACGAATAACATTTTAAGAATTTTGAGCTCTAAAAATCCTTATAACGCCTCCATCAAGGTAGATACAGCTGTAAATTGCCCAGAATAAATCATTTGGCTTGCACAAGTGTAGAATGACTCTCCCAATACAAGATGGCTTTTATCGAATGTATTTTTTTTAAATTTGCAGTACTCAGCGAGTTTGTATCTTTCATTAATAATATTAAATAAATTCGATTACCATATAAAATATTGTTGGCCATTGTTATAAGTTATAATGAGATTTCTTTGTATTTGAAGTAAATAAAAAAAACCTTTTAGATATTTAGACCAGATGATTTTGTGCATGGAGGACTCATTATTGTATTAATTGTAATTAAAAAAAATAAGACAATTTATAAAATATGCATTTACGTTAAAGAAATTCGTGAATAGAATGTGAGGACTTTCTAGTTTCTAAGATGTAATTGTAATTTATTTCAAATAAGTGAATCTTACACATTAAATAATGAAGATCGAACTTGTCGGTTAATTTATATATTTTAGTCTTTAACCACTGAAACGGATTAGCCAATTTGAGTGCAGTGGTCATTGGGTTGTCCTCATCGAAAATTAAGATTATCAATACAAAGAATCTCAGTATGATATAGAATTGAACGGAAATATGTTGAAACATCTAATCTTAAACCACTGGGTCAGCTAATACCATGATTTGATTTGTCGTCTTTTCACAATTGTATTTGTTGACCTCGTTATCCAAGAAGAATTTGCACAGCCAAAACAACATGTAGTTTAACTTAGTACCCTAATGGACATTTTTCACTGAATTTGGAAAAATTCCTTGAAGTAATTTTAACATTTGTTAAATGTAAGGCAGAAACTTTTCCGGTAACTTTTGTATATTTTGGATCTTTTTTATACTAGTAGATACAGCTGTAAATCTGGAAAACGGGAAAAATTATCATTTTCCATTAGCTGGCAGCATTTGTGAATTTTCGAAAACTTGAAATACTATGATAGATTTTATATCTATTGGCATATACTGATGTGTAACAGTCAACAACACTACCAAAAGTGGAAATCTATCCTATATTTGCATATACTTATAATATTAAAAATTAAGAAAGTTCCAATTTTATTTTTAACATATTCTATGCATCAATTAGGTTTATTTAACAATGTTTCAAAAGTATTTCACATATTTTGCAAAATT
>JARWCS010204380.1:0-13883 GCA_034783895.1 Geukensia demissa | reverse complement strand
ATGTTTGGATCTTGGACTTCCCATGTCTTGGTTCTAATGCTACTGATGAGAGGTTACTCCTTGAAATGTATATATAGCATACATAAATTTTCCATATTTATTCAACATGGGTAATTTCATATTTCAATAATAAAATAAAACATGCAACATACCTGTGTAGTTGAGGGTCACAGATTTATTCTCATAATGTTTTCAGTTTTCTACTTAGATAAAAATAGAATAAGGTAGCATTTGCAGAAGTATTCACTGCATTGTGATGTTATTGGAACATGGATTTCTTTATATAAATGGAACCAACCTTGTTCGGAAGACTGAAAAGCTGAACTAACCAGTGGGTTCAACCCGTTTCTTGTCATAATTGTAATATTCAATGGTAAACCACAATTTTTCGTAGATAAAAAACACATTTTGCATTTGAAATTTCATTAATATGTATAATTAATAATGACATCTTAACTTTTTCTGTTAGGGTTTGGCTGGAATAGCTGGAGCACCTGGTGAACCAGGTCGAGCTGGAGAGCCTGGTACCCCAGGACCCGCTGGAGAACCTGGATTACCCGGAGAAAGGGTAGGTTGCAACGTTGTCAAAATGTTTTCTCAATAATAATTGGTAATGTAAACTAATTTAATTTCAGATGAGGTTAATATTAGGGTAAATCAGACCAAAAACAGTTTCTTTGGTTGAGAATTGTAGGATGTAACTTGGACCTGTTCATTTGGTCCTGTTGTCCACCAGAAGGTTGCAATGGATTTATCAAGGATGATTTTATTAACCTGATCAGTAGAGTTTCTTTGTTATATATTGCCATCTTAAGTTAATACTATGTCCGTTACTAAACTGGCTTCAAATCATTGATTTCATAAACCACACCTGCTTGTGTGGGGATGGATATCTGCTGGTGTGGGGGTGGATTACTTTTACACATTTTTTTAGTGTAACCATGCCGAACATGCTTCCCAAAAAACATATCCTCTTCTATTGAAAAATATTGAAAATTATACCCAGTCAATACTGTATTCTTGAATATGACAATCTGGGACCAGTTGTTCAAAAGTTAACCACTTTTTTCAATTTAGAATATTGACAAGAATGTAATTATATCAAGTCTAAAATCTTGCATGCTGAGACATTTTCCTCACTGGGGCTTGAGTGTGAATTTCCATTAAAATATACTGATCAGTCACTAATAAACAGGCATTCGAAAAAAGTGATCAACTTTTGAACAACTGGGCCCTGATCTATTTCTTAGATTCTCATATAAAGTGAGTGACATTGGGAAAGATGTAACTTTTATTTATTATCATATATATAGGAGAAAATCTCATATAAAAATTGAGCTTTTATCATAAAAATTGACACCCTGTTCTATCAATTGAAAGGATTTATGCCATGTTCTATTTATTGAAGGAAATAGTCATACCCTGATCAAAAGTGCATGGCCTTTAAAACACCTATATTTAAAACATATAAAGTTGAAATTCTTAAACTCTGAAGTTGCATATATAATGAGACTTCCTTGGTAAAAAAATATTTGCAGGGTGAACAAGGTGTCGCTGGAGAAGTTGGACGAGAAGGCAAGCGTGGACCAACTGGAGAGAGAGGACTACCTGGACCGGCTGGTGAATCTGGAGCTGAGGTAAGTTCAAATTCGATTTTATTTCTGCTTACTGAATCAGTCTTTCTAGTCTCGACAATAAGAAGTAAGTTCTCCTTCCTGACTTGATGATTTTGCAAGATGACATAGAAATTCAAATCAAGTTTAGGTTTTTTTCAGTTTTCGCCTTCAAATATCATAAGTTCAAGCATTAAATTGCTCTCAACAACATTGAAGTTTAGCAATTGTGCTTGACAGAGATCTGACCTGCAGATTTCCCTTGTACTGGCTGCTAAAAATTTACCAATATGTCTTTCCTTGTACACACAAGTATTTAAATTGCTACCCATACTGTGACCACCAATCATACTTTTTTTATTAGAAGCCACTTGTTTGCTAATGCCTATGCATAAAAGTCTCTTTAGACACCTAATTTATCATATGACCATCTATACATGTACATGTCTTTTAATCATCACCAGTAGTCAGCTAAGTTTTATGAATATAAAAAAACATATTTAGAAGGGATTAGTTAAAGTGAAATATTTTGGTAGGACCAGGTTCTCATAAGGAGAAAGCATTCCCTGTGCAATATATAATTCTATGACTGTTGTCTAAAATGTTTTTGGTTTTGTAGGGACCACCAGGACCAATTGGTGAACGTGGAAGCCCCGGACCCCAAGGATTAGTGGTAAGTTAAATTCAATTTCTAATCTCAGCAAATGTGTAGTGTGTTATGGAATGTTACTACAGATATAAAAATAAATTTAAAAATAAGCATGCCTTGTTGTCAAACAAAAAACTAAGGCAATAAAAGTTTGACATTTCTGCTCTTGCTATTCTATTTACTACAGTATTGGGTTACAGATGAACAGATTATGTGCATTTCACTTTATCACCTTATGATATTTTCATTTTTCCTTAAAATTTTCAATTCTTTCCCTAAAATGTCCCATACAACTTTGTATTTCTAGATATCATTTCTTCAACAAACCAATGATGGGTAAACCTTTAATTATGAGGAATTACCTTTAATGGCAATATTAATAAAGAATCATTTATTACACTTCAAGGATTAAAATACGTAAAAAAGTCTCAATATGTTACATGGGAAATCAAGTTATTTCCCTTTGGACAGTGATGTAGCAATTTATGTTGTCATCAACATGGCTATACAAATATCAATGCGTAGTCACTTAAAACCAGTTTTAAAAAGAACTATTAGGAGTGAATAGGCAGAATAACTATATTACACAAGTACACAAATACCACAAATTTCCACCAGGGACTGTCTGACTGAATTTGCTGTTTCTCAACCACCTCCACAATAACTACATTTGGCATTGAAATAGCTCCATTCTACACTTGTGGTCCAACAACATTTATTAATTGTTTATGCACTATGCACACTTGTGATTTACTATGTAGTTTGGTCATTTAATGAAGGTATTTAAGGGGGTATCCAACACCATCACAAAAATAAATTTTATTTTTTTAATTTCTTTATTCTCTATATAGTTATTTACTTTGAACAGTCAAGGAGGATACCTATTGCTATATAGCAATTTCATCATCAAAAAGTTTGATCACTGAAACAGCAAATGGTATATGATTATAACATTAAGGTGATTTCCCTTAGATGTTGGGTACTTCTTTAAATGAAAGCATAATTATTTTATATTTAAAAAGAATAAACTCATTTGACCAAATATACAAGTTTTAAAACATTTTCTACTTATATGGTATGACCATGAGAGAAGGATACACGTTTCCCATTTATTTTCTTTGTGTTGCTTTTGTAGGGATTACAAGGAGACCGGGGACCAGCTGGACCACCAGGGCCAAGAGGATCTAGAGTAAGAACAACAATTACCATTTTTTATGATAATGTTATCAGGCATGGTTATAGATCTTTTACACTAAACATGCTTAGATGTCTGCATTAGTTTCCCTAAAAAAATTGTGTCATAGAACAAATAAAACAGGGTGCTATCTAGTGTTTGGTTGATGTTTGTTCACCTTTAGCTGTTCAATGTGGACAGAAATAACAGAACCATTTCACAAAGCACTCTTAAGACTTGCCTACATATAATTCTTACAAATGTGTTGTGAAACAGCCCCCAGGAAACAGTTGCAGTAAAAGAGTCTGTTGGACAATGAAGCAAGTCCATTGAACATGTTAGCAAAGTTGATATTAAAAAAATATTGACACAGTTAAGTGTTTATTTTAGCAAAAAATAAAAAAAATTAATGTACGTTTCATGAGCTGAGTCTCTCACTTTTTTTACCAATTTGGAAAAATCCCTTGAAGTTATCTGCAAAATTTATATAAAATGCGATATAAAAAAGATTCCGATAACTTTTGTATATTTCATGTTCTTAGTTTTTCTCCACTCATCTGGAAAATTGGAAAATTTTGTCGTTTTCCATTTTTGCTCACATAACTTCTGAATTTTGTAAAATGAAAAATATTTTGACAGGTTTTATATCAATTGGCATATATTTATACGTAATGCCACTAAAAATAAGCTTGGCGGTACCACAAATGCAAAAACATAGACATTGTTGGAACTTTAATTTTTCACAAAAATCAATCATTTTCAAATGAGCACAGCACAAACACCGACACCTGCAATATTTTTAACCCTCAATTCGGTTGCCGGTAAGATAGTTAAATTTCTTTCTAAATTCCCCTTTCAGATTTTGTGATTGCTTTAAGAGAGAATAACCAAAACATGAGAGACTCAGTTCATGAAACGTACATTAATTTATTTTATGATTATCACTTGTTTTTGATATATCATTTAGCAAAAATGCATACATATAATTAAGTTCTCTGCGTGATCTGATGTTTTCTGTAATAGACATGTAGGTAATATGAATTTTATCTGCTTGAAGGGATGGGTACAAATTGTCAATAAATATTATCCTCAGGAAATATTATTAAGACTATATGGTTATAAATCTAACATTGCATCAAAATTACGAAAATATAACTCACATGGATGAGTATTAAGCACAGGATTCTTGGGTTTTTCATTATGATCTGCTTTTATTTAGGGTTTCCCAGGTGAAAATGGTAATGACGGTCCTCCAGGTACACCAGGTGAAGTTGGAGTACCAGGAGAACCCGGACCTCAAGGACCAGCAAATCTGCAAACACCACCAAAGGGAGAACCCGGACCCCCAGGTGAAGTTGGAATTGGAGGTGAAAAAGGAGACCAAGGACCAAGAGGTTACCCTGGAAACCCTGGACCAGCAGGAGGTCAAGGACCACCTGTAAGTGAATATTGGGTCAGAGGTCAAGGTCAGAGAATTTTCTGCTCTGGTAGTAACAATAATTGATTTACATGTTTTAGAATATCATAGTTAAAAAGAATTGTGGTTACTAAGGAAAATAATTGTGAAAAAATTGTGGTTACTAAGAAAATTAAATGTTAGAAATCTTATTTAAAGGGAATTTGCAGACTTTGAACAATACCCATCAAGATATTAGAATTAACAAAATTTTAAATAAAGCATGCTTTTTGCTTTCAACCATACAAAAGTTAATGATATTTTTCCAGTTTATTCACTTTATAATGCATTGTATTGATGTAAAGTGGGCTATTCTTAATCTTTATTTCATTAAGTTATTTTTTTTCTTTTCAGGGACCATCCGGTCCACCAGGAGAGGTTGGTGGAGAAGGCAGACAGGGACCCACTGTAAGTTATATTTTTATATTTTTTTAATGTTTTTAATAGGTATAGAAATGAACTACAAGTGGCCTGTTTTATCTTTCAAATTTTTGTAAAAAGTTCTAAATTTAGAATTTTGTGTAATATACTTAACTTAGTTTTATGTATAAACTTGAATTTTTCATCCTCTAAACTCTTGCACATAATTAGGAAAATAAAACAAAAATAAACCTGCATCCATCGTATATATTTTTTTAAATCTTGAAATGGCTGCTTCATAATATTTTGAAATTAATTTTATACAAAATGCAAAGGGAAATTGGACAAATGCTTATATGTCTTGTCACAATAGTAATGTAAACTTACTGGAAATCTTCAATTCCAGGGGAATACTGGTAGTCAGGATTTTACAAATGGGGCCTTGATTGATGCTCAAACATTTGAGATTTTAATGATATAGCAGATACAGTTTCTGTACCAATGTGAAAAACATGTTTTATCCTTTAAACAACCATATTTTCCTCATTTAATTTTATTTATGTATTTTAAAGTCATTTAGTTTTACAAATAAAGGAAAACTAAGAAATTTTTAGAAATTTCAATCATACATTTCATTGGAATAATTTCAATAAATATACAGCAATATCTTCATCAAAACTTTTGATCAGTGAGATGTATCTCTAATCATTTATAATAAAAATGTCAAGTTATTTCCCTTTGGTGTTGGATATCCTCATAATAACAGTTTGAAATTAAAAAGAGACTAATATTCCTGATTTTACTGTAGTAAATGTTATGGAACTAAAACTGTGTTTGAAATTTTAGGGAGAACAAGGTCCAAGAGGGTACCCTGGTGAACCTGGCCAAGTCGGAGAACAGGTGAGTATTATGAATGGACGAATTCAGAAATGCAATGGAATTCTGGGGACATCACTGTTTGTATTGATTGTTAATACTAAAGACATTCTATACTGAAATTGTCCAATGCATTTTATGAGGACAGAAGTTGTATTTCTGAATTGATCCATTGAGCAATCTAATATTTCTAACTTAAACAAACATACCATAAAAATGTTGGTTTTTGTACTACTGACATTTCACATGAATGCTATAAAACTGAAAAAGCAAGTAAGATTATATCATGGATTGCATGCAGTTCTTATAGTTTACAAGAATACAAAATGTAAGTTGTGTTTTTAATGCATTTAAACATAACATGAAGCTCTTTCTATTTAATCTTGTCAAAATTTTCTTACTTTTGCGATTATAACTTGTTTGGTAAGTAAGTCGAAGTAGAAAATATAAAAAACCAAAGGAGATACATGTATACATGTATAACAAATAGAAAAGAATACAGTCAGAAAATACCCATAATCCCACCTCCAACTGAAATATGATAAAAAAAAAATACACAGATGAGACAGATATACAACATGGATGAATATTTTATTTCACATTATTTACAGAGATGGGAGGTTGCTTTTTAGAAATCACTTGACATTTGTTTTTTTTTTTTTTATGTACAGGGACGTGATGGTATTGATGGTGAGAAGGGAGTCACTGGAGAACCTGGACAACAAGGTCCAGCAGGAGCCCCAGGAAGTCCTGGCCGTCCTGGACCCCCAGGACCACCTGGTCCTCAAGGCAATACTGGATTTGTTGGTGCTCCAGGAAAAGCTGGAGCAAGAGTAGGTTGTTTTTTCTGTCAGGGTTGAAGAATTTTTATTCTAATATGAGGTCCTGAAAATGTCAACAGGATTTACCCATGGTAAAATCTCCAATAAACTTATGACTTGCACATGCTTTAAATTCACAACATGTTTTGTCCACAAAAATCTCAACGTCACAATGAATTTTGTGCCCAACGTATATAAAAACAAACGGGATTTTTCTTAATATTTAAGTATTTACAATATTAGAATTGAAATAAATTATGGCAGCCATAAGCTTCCATTTTAACATGGGCTGTCATTGTTTTCATAAATTTTATCCCTTGCTAACACTTGGGATAAAATTAATGTGAAAACAACTCCAACCCATGTTAAAATCATCAACAAACTTATGGCTGCCATGAATTATTTCTTAATTACCTCCTGCTGTTGGAATAAAACATCATGTAGGTCCATAAACAACACACCTGTAGACACTAGACACGATAGATCAAAATTTGCAACCAATCCCAACCAAAGTTGTAAGCTGTTGGAAAATAAGGAGAGCAAAAAGCCCATGACACTCCTTGTGTGGAGGCTTGCTTTATAACATGCACTTGTGTATTAAACTGGTCCCTAGTAAAGCCATCTAAGTAGAGAGTCAAGGATCAGCATTTATTTAAACCATATTCACTGTAAGCGGTTAAATATGTCCGATTTTATATTATTATAATCAAATTATGATCCTTTGGTTGGGGTGAGGTCTAAAGCTGTTTTTGTATACTTATAAATAAATCATATTATTTTTTTAGGGAGACCGTGGAGAAACTGGACCACCAGGACCATCTGGCAGAGATGGAGAACTAGGCCCACCAGGACAAAATGGACAACAGGGAGAACGTGGAAGTTCTGGACCACCTGTAAGTAATTATGACAACATTGATGTAATGTGGCTTACTACATACTTTAACATTTGTTTTGAGTGCAGGCATTCTGAACAACTCCCTTTACTATTCTTTCTTTAGTAAACCAGACCTAAATATCATTTATTTGAGTGTCCCCTGTAACTCACACTATTACAAAGCTTCATAAGATAAAAGAACTGAAAATTCGATATCGAGAGTCATTTAATGGTGGTCACGAAAATGTGATTCTTCATTTATGGGCTATTTTTTACTACTGAAACATAAAATATTTAAAACCAAACATGATATAAGTCTTGATTTTGTCAATTCTAATATCGCCCCCCTTTTTTTTATCATCCTGGGCACTTAATACAAGGACTATGGTGCAACAGTAAAAACCAAACCCAAAATTATCCCAAAATATGTATAAACTGCAAAAATGTATTGCACCATGTGCTACATTTGCAGAATATCTTAAATTGAGATTTTCTCAAATATTGACTCAAATTCAAAAGTGACTTCTTGTATTTTAGTAAAAACAAGATAATTTCTCCAATAAAGACAGAGCTTTAACAATTATTGTATTGAAAATTTTACCTGTGCAAAATAGACAGCTGTGTTTTTTTTTCAGAACAAAATATTTTCAGTTGTTATGGTCAGACTACCTAGGTTTTACTGTATATTTACATGGGGTTTTAACCTAAGTTATGTCCTGCCCCAATAAGGCTTATATTCTGCCAACTTGTGGTTATACAGCAGTCAAACCCTAATGTAGGACCACCATTAATGTCATCAATAAATTGTTTCATGTTTTCACTACAGGGACCACAAGGAGCTACTGGTACTGCTGGACCCCAAGGAGAAAGAGGAGCACCAGGATACCCCGGAGCTCAAGGTGAACCTGGACCTGGCGGTGAACCAGGACCACAGGTATAATTTTGAGTTTAGAGCAATTTATGTTATGCAGTTTTACATGTAAAAGGGAAATTATTTTTAAGGTTTAAATTTAAAATATTAATTTAAACTGGCTGTTAGAAAAGAATTTTGTTTGAATAGAAAAATGTTAATTGCCTTGTTAGCAGACAGTTTTCATTTATGTATTTCTAAAAGTATAGGGTTTTTGTGGCAGAGAGTTCTAAGTAGTTGATACAAACATACCTGTACAGGTCACGTAGCCTATCACCTATGCAGCGTGGGTTTAATTTGTGCCTGACTTTGTACCATACAAAAAAGGGTGCATTGCACTCAAATAACATGTGATAAGGTTTGTCAGTTATTGGCCAAAGGTTGGTGGTTCATTGTAAGCACTCTGGCTTCTTCCATCAGTAAAACTCACTGCCCTGATGTGACTGAAAGATTTGTGAATGTGGCGTTAAAACCAAATCAAACATACAAAGTTAAAGTATAGCTAAGGGATTTTGGTTGTATAATTGTTGTTTAATCAGTTGGTATCTCATTATTTCTTTTTTTTTTATTTTGTTTTAGGGACCACCAGGCTCTCCAGGAGATAAGGGACATGATGGACTCAATGGACCCCCTGGCCCACCTGGACCTATGGGACAAAGTGGACTACAAGGACCACCGGGTGAACCAGTAAGTTGATTGTACAATGAAACCACAATTAGGGCTGTTATAGTAACTTTTATATACATGTTCTGTATTTTAGTCTTGAATTAACCTTTAATAGCATATAAAGTCTATGACGTTTTATTTAAACTTATAATTTACATAAACATATACAATGTAGTAAATAAGGTGTACTAAGAAATATTTTCTGTATAAAAATCCCCCTATTATAAGACTACCTTATCTTCACAGAAAAGCTGGTCTTATAGGAGGAGTGGTCTTCGGTCAAGGGGAGATTTACAAAGAAATCAGTAAGCAAATCATGCACCAAGCAGTTTTTGGTGAGATGGTCTCTTGTAAAGGAATTTTATAAGAGGGGGCTGTTTTATTTGAGTAAGGGTACATTCTTTATTTTTAGAAGACGATTTTTAATTATTTAGGTTAACTGTTATTCAGATTTTCTTTCTTTTCATGAAATTTCAAAAAAGTTCACTTATTACCTGTATAATAAAATAACAAAATACTGCATTGTTTAAAGTTCACTTTAATTTTTTTTCTTAGGGATCTGCTGGTTTGAACGGACTTCCAGGAGGCCCAGGACAGCAAGGAGAAAAAGGATCAAGAGGACCATCTGGTGCTCCAGGATTACAAGGACCTCCAGGACCTCAAGTAAGACCAAATTATAAAATATATCTGGTTAAATAGCCCAATCCTACCTTTATTTTTCATAAGAACGTCTAAATTCTGTAATATGTAATGAAATTATTATAGGATCATGGGCAAGAAAACATATTAAAATAGAAAATACCAGAGGAGTTCAAAAATTTGATACAAATGTCCGTCATATGCATAAAAGACAGAATTCATTGCAATGTAAAACTATGTAAACCTCTTTTTGTTTATCTGGGACATAAAAAATTCTCGAAATTGGAATGATACCAATACAAAAAGATAATGTTACCAATTGAATATGTTTAATACCAATTAACAAAATGGATGTTTGATTTATTTTTTTTTTTTTTTTTTATTCTTTATTAACCTTTAATCTTACAATTCATCAGTATACATGTAATACAATACAAATATATAAGTTGTGACAGGACGTTCATAATTGTCAGAAATTATTGCCACACAACATTAGATCATTACAATCATACAATATTGTTTCTTATATTAAATGCTTAAATATATTAAAATATGGAGTGTGGTCAGAAATCATGAAATAACATTGATAAGAAATTTTGGTTGACGGTTAACTAGTTTACCCTTATCTTTGTTAAAATTTATTGAAGAAAATTATTATTTCTATATCTTTCTGACATTATAGATTTATGGGGAAAATAAAGATTAGATCTTTAGTCCAAAAATACAGAATTATACATTTTACCTTTCATATTGAAAACAGTTTTTTTTAACACCTACTAACTGTATTCCTTGTTGATAATTTGACCTATATTTTTCCAGGGACCAACTGGACCAATGGGCAATGATGGACCTTCAGGAGAACGAGGAGAACGGGTATGTGTCTTTTCATTGTTATGTTTTGTCATCAGAGTACAAATATACATTCTTTAGTAACTCAAACACATATGGTACCCTACAAATTGTTAAGTTTAAGAAATTTTAAAACAATCAAGGTTTTGACACATTTAAGGAATGCTAATTTGACCAAAAAGAGATTTAAGGTACCCATGATGTTCAAGGGCCCAATGTTTGACGGTAATTATTACCAAGTAATGATTGATTGATTAATTGTTGCTTAACGCCACGTTGGCAATATTACCAAGTTATGTGTATACTTTATACGTTATATTATCATTCTTCTGCTTCACATCTTGTCAACAATAACTTGAGTTTACTTCAAGCTCAATGCTAAAATGAGGCAAGAAATTACCTTTAGTATTCTACTGAAGACAATGCACTGGCCACATTTGAGCAACTGCAGTTTTAAAGTTTCTGATTTAATTCTGTGATGTGCCACTCTAGTAAATTGTAAGGAGTATAAAAGTTATCCTGAAATTGGCATTTTTTATAGACTGTTTAGGAATTTTGTACTAACAAAGGTATTTGTGGCTTCCAATAATCCATTCTTATCAGCAAAATGGAAATACAATATTGGTTTTTATTTTACAGGGAGCACCTGGAGAAGCAGGCATACCTGGGGCCCCAGGACAACAAGGAGCAGCTGTAAGTATTGGTCAATTTTTTTGAAGTCATGACATAGACCAACTGGAAGGATACTATATAGCCCAGTCCCTTTTTTGTATACTTAAAACTACTGGGATTCTGATAATGCTTCACTTTACATCCAAATGTGTAGCAGGCCCTGTTTTTCAGAGTGTCTAGCAGGCCCTGTTTTTCAGAGTGTCAGCAGGCCCTCTTTTCCAGAGTGTCAGCAGGCCCTCTTTTCCAGAGTGTCTAGCAGGCCCTCTTTTCCAGAGTGTCTAGCAGGCCCTCTTTTTCAGAGTGTCTAGCAGGCCCTGTTTTTCAGAGTGTCAGCAGGCCCTCTTTCTCAGGGTCTCTGTATTCATTACAATACTTAAGTGATTTTGAGCAGTATTTAAAAAATATTGAGGCTGTAGACTCTGCAGATAGTAGTTAAAGTAAAATTTAAAGCACTATTTTACACCCATCCTTCTCATTTCACACCTATCCTGGAATGAAATACTTAAAAGTTTCTCAAAAAAAGACAAACTATCTTAGGCTTATCAAATTTGAAAGCAATGCCTTGTTTTAGTCACATTGTAAAATCGATCCCTCATTAAATCAGCAGTTTTCCAAAAATCCCTTTTCCAAATTTAAAAATAATTTATTTTCAATATATTTTAACATAGCATATATTGTAAAATACTTGTTTTTTTTAAGTGTTGTGGTGCACTGGATTCACTTGAAAATAAACATCAGAATACATTTGTATTTTAAACTCACAAATACTCTCAATACTGTTGATTTTTACAGGGACCTCAAGGACAGACTGGTGCTAATGGTGAGACAGGTAGAACAGGAGCAAAGGTAAGAAAGATTTTTGAATCAGTTCTGTGACCTTTATGACCTTCAGTTTTAACTAAAGAATATTTCCTGGCATTTTGTTTCTGAATGTGCTTCACACAAATTCAATTTTCTGTATATTTTCTGGCATTTTATTGTAAAGGTGCTTCACATAAATGCAATTTTCTGTCTTCATTGATTTTTAGTGAAAATGAAAAAATCTATTGTAAAATAAGATGTGTCTTCTTGCTCTATTTTTCGCAAATATTTCTATGTAAAGATCTGTATGATGTCATTGGTAACTTTTTACAGTTTATTAGTAAATGTACAAATTTTGTGAAAAGTCCTGATCCTTAAGCTGTGAAAATTTTGTTACTTTTAGAGTATGACGTCAGGTAGATGTTTGTAAAGTCATTAAAAAGAAAGTAAACTAAATGATGAATCTGATAGAAACTGTGCCATAAGTGTTTTCTATAATTTAAGTCAAAGTGGCATTAAAGTCAAAAAAAGAAAAATCCCAATAGGCAAATGGTAAAAAATCTCAATCACTTGATTGGAAATAAGTTTTCATTGCAATTTTAAACTTCACATTAAGATTTCTGCTATCATAGTTAGGCTACAAAAAGTTGTTAGAAAATATGATATTGTCACATCGTAATTTTTCGATAAAAATATTTCAGGGAGACAAGGGATGGCCAGGTATGCCAGGATCACAGGGACTTCCGGGACCTCAGGTAGGTCAATAGATATGCATTGTGGGATTCTTTATATTCCTAAAAATGATTTAAGAATTACAGAACTCAGAGTTTTGAAATATCGGAACAATGAAAAAGAAGCCTAAAAATTGATAATGATGGTTCAATCTTATTTTATGTCAGTCTGTTTGATTTAACTGTAAGGAAAAAGAATATTAAAATGTGTCTTCTCTAGGTCACTACATTTCGATAATTTCATATTGGTACTTGATAAAAATTACCGGTATTTCTGAAAAATTCTTAAGCTCTGCATGTACTAAAAAAGAGATGTATTTAAAAGAAAGAATATGTATATTATAAAAAGACAGGATCCACATGTTACATACATTTATAACAAATATTCAAAAGCTAAATTTAACTGCATGTAAAAAGTAATTAGTACATTCAACTAGAACTGTAATATTTTTGTCATTTTAGGGACCATCAGGTGAAAAGGGAATCAGCGGACCACCTGGACCTCCTGGACCACCTGTAAGTTGTCATATCGATCAGTAATTTTGTACTAGAAAAGGGTTTAAATTGGCGATTTTGTACAAAAAAAAAGGTTTTAATAATGGTTTGTATGAAAAATTAATAGTTATGCCTCTTTGGTCAAAGTTTTTATCATCCAAGTCATAAATAATGCACATGTTAAGTAAGGAAACTGGACAGTGGTCAAGCAAGGAACTGAGGAAGGCAGGCTGACCACAAAGGTTAGACATACATGTGAGAAACATCAACTTGAGGGAACTATTGAAATACCATGTT
>JARWCS010204270.1:0-13886 GCA_034783895.1 Geukensia demissa | reverse complement strand
TTTTTTTTCTAAATCATTCCTTATGAAAAACACTAGTTTTGAGGATAATGCGGGTCAAAATGAACACTTATATTGTCATATTATAGTGTGTCCAGCTTTTTACTGTGTCCAACATTTTACTGTTTCCTGCACAATACTGTGTCAAACACATTATTGTGTCCAGCAAAATACTGTGTCCACACTTACCCAAATGATGTTTTGTTCACCTTTCACATTTCAACGTGCTGCGGTCGTATTATGCTGCGCTTGCGAAGCACCTCTGTTCTCTTTATAACAGTAAAATAAATTTAATCCCAGACTGTTGTTTCTTTTGCTTTATGTAAGGATGATTGTCAGACATATTGTCCATGTTTATTAACTGTAGAAATGTCCTAAGTAAAAAAATTCTTTCCCTTACCTGAAGTAAATCTGCACCTGTTGCATTTTAAAACAGGATTTTATACAAAGTGGAATATGTAGCAATTATTCTGATTATCATTGAAGTTGTTTTGAACACATTTTGAAAAAAATTGACATGTTCACACATCAGCATTATCAAATGGTTTTGAAAAAATGTTATATCTACTAAATAAATATGCATTTCTTAAAATAGGTTACACATACATTTATCACTTGAAACATATTCAAAATGGAATGTTGTGTCAAAGCAATGCTTTTTCTAAAACACAGTAAAACTTAAATGTTTTGAATAAAACTTTTTGAAAGCATATTACATGAGATGCAGTAAAATTGCGGATAAAAATTGAAATTTCTAGGAGTTTCATGCCCTGCCAATAGCGGTTCAGGGCCAATAAGTGGTACCCTTATAGGTATATCTTTATGAATGTGTTTAAAATGGTTTCTGCTCTGACAATAATTTTTGAGAACATAGGTGGAATGATATGAAATTTGGATATGTTGTTGAGGTCCAATAAATACAAACCATGCACCTTTTTTGTTCCTTAAAATAGATGTTTTTCATAAAATTTGAGGTTATTGTAATAATATGAACTTTGGGAATTTTGTTGAGGACCAATAAATGCAGAAAAGGTTCTAATTTGGTGAGTTTCATTTTTGTCATTCCAGAGTTGTGCCCCTTAAAATAGTTTTTCTGATCAAATAATACAGATGTCATTTCAGAGTTATTTGCCTTAAAAATAGTTGTATTTCTTCAAGTTGAGGTTCACAAAAGATTGTGTTTTACTCACATCCCATGTTATAAGGTTTGTCAGTTACATGCCCATTGTCTGTGGTTCTTTCCAGGTACTCTGGCCTCCACCAGTAAAACTGACCATCACGATATGACTGAAATATTGTTAAAAGAAAAAGTGGGGTTAAACCCAGATCAAGCAACCAAACAAAATCAATTTGAGGTTTCTGATAGCTAAAGTTTGATTACATCTATGGAATGATTTAAAATGTTGTTGAGGATGAATAAATACAAAGTTTGAATATTTCAAGTTTCATTTTTGTTGTTCCAGAGTTATCCCCTTAAAATCATTGCATTTCATGAAATTTGAGGTTTCTGATTAATAACTTTTGATGGAATTAATGCAATAACATGAAATTTGGAATTACAGAAGAAGTTCTTATTTGAAATGGTTCACTTTTTTCGTTCTAGAGTTCCACATGTATGCGCTTCAAATAGCTTTTTGTATATCATTGCTGTGTAAGACTTTTTTGTGAGGGACGGGGCAGGAGTTGTTTGGCTATTTAACCTTTGGTGGGGACATCTGTGTCCCATGGAGACATTCTGTTCTATGTTTAAAGATCTTTGTTTCTCTTATTCTTGCCATTGAAACTTATATTATTGTCTAGAAACCTCTGCCTTATATCTAAGTCCAATTTAGGGATTGATAGTCTTATTTTTTAAAACTGGTGGAATGGCATGAAAAGCTCATAACAATTAGAGAAACATTATAATTTGGGTACTTGTAAGATTATCATATCTTGCAGATGATGGAGCCTCATTATTATAAAGCAAATGAATTTGGCAGTGTAAATATTAGGAAGATTTGATGGATGGTAGATTAGTTGAGAGTTTTGATGATGGAAGCCTTTTTCTTGGTTATAGATCATTTCATATTTTACTGACTTGGAAATGATTGCTTTTACATATCACATACTAAATCAAAAGTATACCAAGCTAATTGTTAATATCCACCAATGTTTTAATCCAGTATAAAACTAATTTGCTGTGAAAACATTTAATCAGATATACTTTATCTTTTTGTTCTTTATTTGATGAATTTATTGATAAAAAGTTAACTATAATGGTTTTGAAGGCTGTTGTTTGTTTTCAAGATTGAATTCAGTTTGAAGGTCAAATTATTTTATTGAAATTCTTGAAAGAAATACTGGGAATATAAAATGATCATCAGCCTATTGCAGGGAGGAGGGCAATGCAGGGCTGAGCAGCAAGAAAATTTTCTTCCAAAAAATAAGTGTTATAATATAATGTAAAGGAATACAAATGTACTATACTTAGGATAAAAGTTATTCCTGAAACAAATGGAATAACATAATCTAAAGTAATACTATCCTTAGGATAAAAGTTATTCCAGAAACAAATGGAATAAATGATTGAAAAACCCATTCCAGATCTCCTTTAGAAAATTGTATCCAAAAATCGTTAAACAATGTACTAAAATCATAAAAATTTTCCCATGCAAATCTCCTTCTTGATTTAATTCATCTAATTATACTAAAAATGCATGTTTGGTCGGTAGAAGCCAATTCTTGAGTTAGAAAAACTTAGATCACAACCACTTTGATAAGAAATTCACATTAGAAATAGAGAAGTTTAATGGATTTATATATTAGAAATTGTCAGTGATTATGGGAAGCTCTAGAAAAATTCATCAGAGGACCTTTTATTATCCTGAAACTTTTCCATTCATCCCCATGCCAAAGGTTTAATCTTGTTTCTGCCTCAAATAGCACTAAAGAGAAAAGATGATGGTTTATCTTAATTAGGTAAGGAAAGTGAAAGCTTGAATATAAGAAAATATGAAGTGAAATGGCATTGGAATCTTCTAGTCTTTGAAGTTAAATTATACCCTCACATGGAAGATGAGGAGGTATACTGTTCCTCTATCCTCCTTCCAAAACAAATATTTTTGTAACATATTTCTCAGGAACTACTGATCACAGCCATTTGATATTTGGTATGCAACCTCAGCTAGAGGGCCCATACCAAGCTTACTGATTTCATAACTGTGCGTCACCTATTTCCTGTTTGACTTAGTGTATTCATACTTTTTATGTATAGTTTCACATTTTGTATTTCGGGGCCTTTTACAGCCTCCGTTATGGTATGGACTCTGGTTCATTGTTGAAGACTGTAATGGAACCTGTAGAAGTTTAAATTCTACTGTCATTTGGTGGGTGGCTGTCTAATGGGCAACCATGCCACATCTCCTATTTTTATATTCATCCTTTATACTTTGCTTTGAAACAGAACAATCTTGAAAAAAGCTGAAAACCCTCAGCTAAGATTTCTATCATCCTCTGACTCAGCAAGCCTCATCAGAAAATTGGAATCTTACCTTTGGGTGTCTGAGATTTTCATCATCTAAGATTTTTGCTGATGTTAAATTCTCTTCCCTATATTTATATAGAATAATGCCATTTTCTTAAAAAATTATGTGTTTTTTTATCAGGTAAACTCTTCTAATGGGAAGATGACAAACTAAAATATCATGACCACCAAGACAAAATGGAAATGAAAATAGTATCCCCTGTATATCTGTCGATTTTTTGTTGAAATCAACAAAATAAAGTAAAAGAAGATGATGTATGATGATATACAGATATTCAATCTACCAGCCTGATAAGTATACAATGTAAAACAAGTTACATTTAAACATAAAACAATGACATCCACTGGATCATAGGTTCCGGTGGTGGGGTTAAACATGTTTGTGAGTACTCAACCCTCCTCCTAACCTTGGACAGTGGTGTGACAAAACAACATGAAAAACAAACTTAAAAAACCTACTGCATAAGATTTAACTTTTGAAGTCGATACATAGTACACAGACAATAACAAATAAAACAAGAAACAACAGGTTGTACCAATCTTGAAAAAGTACTCACTGTTTCTGTCAGCTAGTCCAAAATCCAAAACACAGTTGATAACAAACCTTGTTCTCTTAAGCTAATACATCATTCAAAACACATAGAAATACAACTAATTACCCTTATCTGATGATCAGTTTTATCAGTCTTCTAAAAATGTAAACTTCCAATAAATTTGACCCATGAAATGAAATGCTTTTTATTTCATAAAATATTTATTTAATGTAACATGCCAATTTACTGTTTGAAAATTTTGAACTTATTTCAAAATCTTTCACAGAGATGGTTTAAAGCAGATGTAAGAAAATTTCTTCCAATACACTGCTTTCGAACCCATCTATTTTGAAATCCAACAACTAAATTAATTATGTTCAACTGGATTGCCAGATTTGTAAATTTCTTAAACAGTTTGTACTGGGAAAGGAAAAAGCTTGCTTAGAAATACAATTAATTATCAGTGTGGCACAGTAAGTTTTTTTTTTGCTTGTTAGCTGTGCAATTATATCTAAAAATATAGAATGCTTAAAGTTGTAATTAAATCAAATTAACTAAGAACCCAAAAGCAAATTTTACAGAGTAAATTGAGCAATGATTTGATTAACAATCATCTGTGAAATGAATTGTTTGGACATCCAAAACAAGTAATCTGGCAAGATGATGAAGTTTTTCAATTAAAGACGGTGCACACCATGCCATTTCATTACTCCAACTCTTGTCAATTGCTACAAAGGGAAATGTTAGAGTTTTAGGTTTAATTGATTGCTCCATTAAATAAAATGTCACAGTAGTGAATTGCTCTTCACTGTGGAAGCCAAGTGAACATATTCTGGTTAATAAGATTTTGTCTGTTTTTAAGTGGTATTCATTTTGTGGTGTTTGAACAAATTAAATCAGGGAAAAAGGCAAATAGTTTGAAATTAAAATGTATTACTCCTTAGATTTATCAGGAGAATAGAATAGTCTTGGTAGTATTATAAGACAGAATGAGTAACGCGTGTTTTTACTCAGATTACAGAAATACAATAAAAGGGTTTGAAAACAATTTTGTTTTTTGGTCCGTTTCCATCTGTTACTCTTTTACAATAGGCCCTTGATATTTGAAATAAGGATAGATCTCCTCAAGGCTGTGTGTCATATATCCTAGTTAGCAAATTTGACCTTGGACATAAAGGTCAAATGAGTGCATTTTACATGACTAATTTGTGTCCATGCTGTAATTTCCTTTTCTTTTGAGGAAACTTTTGATATCTGGCATGTGCCTGATTACCTCCATTGATTGGTTGCATTCCATGGTTGATGACATTTGACCTCAAGGTCAAATAGTTTTGAATTTTGATTTTAAGTAAGATTTTAAAGGGATGTATGTAGCAAACAAATATGAATACTGATCTTGAACTTTATGCTTATAAAAAGGATCAAATGTGTACACTGCTGATATACAGAATTTTTACCATGACATGGCCCACAGAGTTATATTCCATCTAAATGATATCTAGTTTAAACAACTCCAACAGGTAATAGACATCAGTAGAGCATCATCACTGTAATGCAAGCAAAATTAATAATGTTTAGTTTAGTGTAAGTCTTGCAAAAAGCACCAGCTTTATAAATAAATTTGAATAAGAGTGAATTTTCACATTTATTCAGTCCTTCAATAGTTTGTGTCAAATACACAAAACATTGACCTGATATATACATGTAGTTATCATACTTTATAACTGTAACAATAAAATTATATATGACTACAAAAGGAAATTAACTGCATAAAATACCATAGTGTTACAGTCTTGAAGAAGTGGTCTAAAATTTCCATACTGTGATGGTACAGATATGACAAATTTTAAAATTTCAGCAGTATTTAGAATAAGTAATAAACCAGAAAAGAGGGGACACAATTTTAAACGTCTACCTATATATACATTTGATAAACTTTTATTAAGGAGAGTTTGGTTACCAGCAAAGAATTAATGGTTGTTACATAGACGTAATAACTATGTCATTATAAATAGACTGTAATTGTGCTTTCTGATGATCACTGACTCGGACATTTGTCTGTAGATTGGAAAGAAGTACTGAGCCATGGATGCAGAAGTATTTAAATTGATGATTAATGAGAGAAAGCAATAAACAGTAATTTGTGATCAAACTTGTTATATGTTAGTTCTTGTCAACTATTCTCAGAAGAATATGTGATTATTTTGTTCTGTTATTGTCATTCAAGTCAACTTTAGTTATGTAAATCTGGTGTCAGAGTATGTTGACCAGGGATTTATAGTTTGGTAGATCATCAATTGTTTACTCCATGACCATTTTCAGTGTATAAAGTGTACTGGTTTGCACTCTCTTTACAAGATCTTGCAGAACTGTCAGGATGTTATCAATTATATTCTTTTGACTGATGTTTCTAAAATTTAATGTGAGGAAGCAAATGAAAACCAAAGGGCCAGAGAAAAAGGAGAAAGTCGACAGACATGGCAATCTCTTGAACACGAACAAGACTGACATGACATATATAGATATAAAACTAAAATGATATACAACCATCATATAATGGTTAACACTATTTTACTTATCTTTTTTAATTATATATAATAAGTTTACTATACTCTATGTCAGAGATTCTTGGAACGGGTAAAATCATTATGAAAGAAAAACTGTTGGCCGTATTCTTATAAAATAGTGTTTATTTAGTAGATTGAAAAAAGTGCAAGCAAGTTGCAATGATACTTTTTAGCAATTATGATACATTTTAAGCTACGCAGTTTTTAATTCTCTACAAGGAATTTAAATTGTAAAGTCAGCCATTTGTTTGCCGGAAGTGGCTCTTTGCACGCGCTAGCGCAAGACCATGAATACACATTGTCAGTGCTGCGTAATAATAAGGTAATTAAACTAGGATTAGATAAGGTGCAAAACATGGTTTGAGACCCACCTGAATAGAAATTTTAAAGTAATTCTTCTTATATAAATCGCAAGTAAAGGTCCGAAAACAGAAATGTGTGTCATTTTTCAAATTAATTTATCTATGTAAAACCTAAGCACTCCTGCCCAAAACGAAGATGGCTGACCCTTTAATGTTAAATCACCGTAAAGAAATTCAGCTGCAGATAATAGTATGTAAAACGTTATCTCATAATGTAAAACATAAACCGTTAACTGTGGAATAATTCTTTTTTTCATTAAAATCAAATACAAAGGCAGAAACTCGCAAATAATTTTATATAGTTCGATAATCACACTCCAGAAAAGCCTGACATAGAGTATAGAATACAATTTTAGTCAGATGATTTTCTTGAGACAGCTTTTAAAACGTGAAAATCTAAATTCATATTAGAAATTTGCATGGTATGAACACATCATTTTAAACCACTTTTTGAAATAGATGCCACCTTCTATAATATCCCTTTAGTTCTTCTTTATTAACTAAATCAAGATATTCCAGTCTTACATGTCTCCAAAAGAGGTAATGTTAAGTCACAGTTGGAACCCTTTCAATATCTGTTTCCAATAAAGAGCTTTAAGGAAATTGATTGAAAAGAATAGTATTTCGGGAATTATTTCATGAACTGCTGAGGAGATAGAGTGATTTGGTTCCAATCCCTGCACTGTAGTGATTTGATTTAGACATTTCTATATATGCCAGTATTAACCTAGACATACTAGTCATCCATCATCAGGAACCAAACTGTCCTTTTATAGCCATACAGGCTAATTATCACTCCATAACACTAAATGACTATATCAGAAAGCTCTTATTAGATTTCCTATTTAGCCATAGGTCTTCACTAGTCTTGTCTATCACATTAACAAGCTGTTTTAGGGCTTATGAGGTACTTTATCAGATTTATGACAATTCAATGCTTTTGATAAATCTGATGACAGTAAATGCAATCCTACATAAAACTGACTAGGAAACCTTATTGGCTAATTAATAAATCAGTTGTTATAAAGGGTTAAAGTTCACAGAATTATTATGTTGTAGTAAATATTCAGGGGTGGATCCAGGGGGGCCCAGAGGGGACTGCCCCCCCTTTGAAATGCAAAAACAGTAAAAAAAGGAAGATTATGGAGTAAATTTTGGTCTTAATCTCCATAAAAAATCAAGAAAATTGATGAATTAATAGGTCCAAAAAAAGTGGGCCCTCTTTTCCAAAAGTCTGGATCCACCTCTGATATTGATAGTAGGATATTACAAATAAGTTTTAAAATTGGCTTTTTTGTTAATAGTCTGAAGCTGACACAAACGCAATATTCTATATTCCTTGTGCAAATTATTTGTAAATTAAATCTTGATATATAGTGCATTAATTTATGGCAGAAACACTGGTAGACGGCTAGGTTTATATTTTCCCTGATTTCAGAGATTTGGAGGGAAGATATTATTTCAGAGAAAATATGTCAAATTTTAGGCTAACTTATTGTGGTTTACGGAATTTGTCGGTTATAGTTTAAATAGTTGGATATCATCAAATTTGAGGTTTCCAATTGCTAGCTTCTGAAAACATGAATGATTTTAAATTTGGAAATGTTGTTGAGGACATGTAAATATGGACATAGTCTGTATTTGAGATGTTTCAGTTTTGTTGTTTCAGAGTTATGCACTTCCAATAGCTTTTTTATCCCATGACTGTATTATTTTGTGGGGGAGGGAGTTGTTGCGTATTTAATCTTTGGAGGAGCATTTGCCTTTCCAGTGGACACATTCTATTCTATATTTTTAAAGAAGTTTCATTCATGTGGAATTCAATGATCTCTGAATATAGCAGCTGCCTGAAGTAGAGTTGACACAGTTGTAAGCCTCACATTAAGGACATAAAATTGTCATCATTTTAAACCTTCGCTCAGTTAACTCTGATTATATCTTATGAGTATATAACCTATTATTTCAGTAGAAAATCAAACGGTTTAGATTAATCTATTTTCTTTTCTGGCTGTAGGCTAAATGATTGAAGAATTGAGATAGCCATTCCTGTCTCTTCAGCTACTAGCTATTTTAAGTCAATGAAAATTGGATTTGACCATGCAAATGATATAATTTTGAGAGTTGGTATTTAGAAGCATTAATTCTGATTTTGTTGTTGTATCACTAGCTTCTTTGAATAAATGTGTGTATAGACACAAAATGAGTTGTAACATAGAATGAAACCAAAAGGAATATCTAATGAGAAATTCAATTAACAGTTAAAGACTTTTCTCATATATCAATTGCTCGCATAACAAAAATGCTCACAGAAGTGCATACCAGTATTCATTCCAGCAACTTTTCAGTCAATGTGTTTTATCTTGTAATTTTGACCATTGACCTTCTGACCTCTTTAAATACAGGCTTCCTTTTCCTTAGCAGTATTTCCAGATTAGATCAAATAGAGATATTTAAAAGAGATTTTCCAAGAGCCAAATTTCATCAAACAAAGCAGCTGTTACCTTGACCTTTTTGCTGATTTACCAGATATGCAAATGAGTAGAACCCAAATAACAGAACATGTATGAATCTAATTAACGAAGCACCCTGTCAATTAAATTTGGAGTGATTACCTTCCAGTTAAATGCATGCAGAAATCAGAAAGCACATCTGATTTTATTGTTTTTTGAAGAAATACCATCATGAACATGTGGGTGGAATTTTCATTAAGATGGAAAATCAGTGTCTTCATTAGTTTCGTCGTCATTTTTGCTGACGAATATTGATGGAGGATATAGTGTAACCCTCCTTACATCCTGTACCTCTGAACTGTTCAGTTTTGCATTTAGCTTTATTTCTCAAGAATTAAATGAGCATCATACTTTACCTATTTATTCATCTTGTGGAGTAAAGTCAAAATCTATTTCTACATAAAAACACCATTTTCTTAAAAACCAGTGGCACCAAGGACCTAAAAGAGTGTTTTAAATCTTGCTGAAAGAAGTCCTCGATGACCTAGAAGTATTTATTGGTTGTCAATTCTGTCTTATATGACACTGTTACTAAAGAAAAATTGTATAAAGGCTGTGAGATACAAAATCAAGGTACTTACCAACATGACACATAATATGCAATACAGTGGATTCCTCTTAATTGCATACCCTGTTTGTCAGGAAGAATTATGCAATAAACAGGAATATGCCTTTAACAGGAATTTCTAGTTTAGGAGTAAAAACAAGCCAATCACTTGTTTAGTGTCAATTGTTATTTATTATTGAGTTAATTACTTTACAAACAAATGAATCAAAGCCTGTTTATACAGTCTAATTAATTAATTTGACATTTTATCATGTTTATGTATCCAAATGTCTGGTTTACTGTTTTCAGACAAGTGATTTTCTAAAAATTTTAACAGATAGTGTCTTGATTCGAAAATGAAAGTATGCAATTAAGAGGAATTTCTTAACAAGTCAATATGCTATTATCAGGAATAAATAACATAGTGATATATATTTACATATTAAAAAATAGTAATAATTATTTTCAAAGTTACTAGTTATGAAAATATAGGACATAAATAGTGTTTATTTTCAACATAAAACCAGTTGTGTTTGTAACTTCTCCCTACCTGGCAGGAAAAGGTCCATTTACCAGCTGTACATTACCAGTAATACTCATGTCGTTTTTTAAATTCTAACTGTCAACTGATACATTTACTGGATACATTCCATAAACAAATCAATAAAAATAAAAAAATAAAAACATATAAAAATAAAAATAAAAATTAACATATTAACATAATAAACTAAAATATTACTGTAGCAGTGTTTTTTCATATCACAGCATATAATTGTTTGTTCATTCATTCATTCATTCATTCATTTTGTATCTTCAGCAAAAAAATTCCAAGCCAAGTCACTTATGATAGTGATACAGCAAGCATGGTGTTCATAGAAAAGAATAGTAAAGTTTTAAGTTGCTTCAACAATAGATATGACAATTTGGTAAATTTTTTCACCTTAAGATTAAACATTTAACATTTTAAAAATTTGGACAAAGTACACATTCAATATGTAAATGACTTCACACAACTGTTAAACTTTCAGACAATTTTCACTAACAATTCATCATTTTGCAAGCCATCTTTTATCCATATGAATCTGAATCTAATTATTTTGTAAGTTACCAACAATTATGTTGTTTAAGTACAAAATAATTGTAATATGTCACAGCAGTATTGACAGATGGAGTAAAAGCTACCTGACACTTTAATTTTGTTTTTTTTTTGGTAGTGGTCTTAATGAGGTCTAAGTGTGACAGGGGATTGTCTTTCAAAAATACAATATTAATAACTGTTGAATGTGCTTACATAACTATCTATTGATATTTGCTATCTATATCTATTGGTATTTACCAATGAAGCAGATATTGGAAGCCTAACATACAAAAATAGAGTAGGGGTTTAAAAACCTTAAATGAAGGTCTTCCAAATTCAAAATCTGGAAAATATGACCAAATGAATACTAAAATGTTTAAAAAATTCATTTAATTTAATCAAATATGTCAGTTGAAACCATCCGCCTATAAATTCATTTTAATGTGTCTGATGAATGCTGAACAAACATAATTGTTAACGTTAATAAAGAAATCACATTTCATAGTTCTTCTAAAGTTTACATGGTCATGATGGTTTTGTAGTTGTATAAGATTGAAAGTTTGTGGTTTAAATAACCCCAAACATTTTTGTTTGTTTACATACAGTAAAAATATTTTTAATGACTCCTACTCTTGCAAAAATAAGGAATTATTTATAGGAGCCACAACAGACTGATAATTAAAATTATTGTTTATATGCATGCCTTCCTACCTATCTAAATGGTGCAAAACCAAAAAAAAAAATTATTTTATTTTTTGTTGATTTAATACTAATTCTAGTCTTCTTCATTTATTTAGTAATTATGGTGTTCATTAATTGTCATAAAAAAAATAAAATGTTATCCCTACCTTCCAACCCACATTTTAATATAATGTACGAGTAAGGGAACCAGACATTATTATGTTAGGTCTGATGTCAGTTCTGAAGATCATGATTGAAATTTTATGATATTGTTTTTGTTGGTGGAATTAACTCTCAGATATGGAAAGAATATTTTGGATTTCTTACACGTCTAAAACTCAGAAAATGGATTTCAAACATAAAATTAAATTGTCATTTCATAATTGAAGTGAGAAATGATCCAGTTAAGACTTTAAACAATAATAAATAGCCTATATTTGATTTATTAAGCATTCAAAAACCTTAAACTAACACTTAGTATTTGATCTTCCTTGGAAGACATGTATGTCGCCTGCCACCACATATTGTCAAGGAATATTGGCAAACAGGAAGTGGACATGTAATGGGTTGAAACTGTCTTGCATGATACAGTTTACTATACATTCTGCCGTACTGAAGCTCTGTGTCAAATATCAGGAAGCTAACTTGCATTGTTGCTGATAAAACTGTAACAGAAATTTATAGTCACGCAAGCCGAAGGATAGTGCTCCCATTATTTAATGCAGGGGACACAATGAGCAATGTGAAAATGTAACCAGAACCAAAAATTGTGAAATATATTTATACTGAATTGGGTGGAAACAATTTGTTTGTTGTGTTGTAAACAAATTGTATGCATACAATTCAGTATAAATAAACCATCTGTTTTGTCAAAATTGAGTGATAATTTTAGGGATTTTGTCACAAAACATAAAAAATACAACAAATGTGAACATGCAATATCTTTATGACATATTGTGACTGTTCTTTGACTACTAGTTCTTTTACTTATTTGTACTTTGCGTTGATTTAAAATCTGCAGCAGCAGATCCCGCTATTTCAACCAGCTTGACTCATTAGATAATAAGATAAGAGAAGATAAAATAAAATCTATTCTGAACCCAGATATTAATGTTTTCCCCATTGTTGTTGATTTTATGAAGCAGTCTATAATACTATTGGATACATATACATGACACCTTTTTAATATGTACTATTTTATAGTTTATTTGAATTTTACATAAATGTTCTTTATTTCTTATTGTGTGTGTGTGTGTGTGTGTGTGTGTTTTACCCGTCAGGGTTTGATTTGCAATAATAAAGTAAATCTGTGGCTGTCCTCGATATGAAACAGGCGAGAAAAGTCCAGGCTGTACTAGTAATATAAAGAAAGACAAGGGGTGTATCACTCACTGTACACAAGTCCCTACGGTATAATAATATGAAATCTGAAGGTTTGTTTGGAAAGCGAATTGCGTTTACTTACGTTCCATTTTTGGATAATAATATGATTTACTTACTGACAGATTATGTTGTATTGATATGTTCGAAATTCTGCAACAAACAATTAGGCTGAGGGTGTTTGAAAGGTAAAAAATTTTGTAAACAAATAATTTACCCTTTGAATATGGCGCCGCAACATTTCAAAAATCAGCTGTAGATTGGAAAGAACCAGAGAAAATCGAATAGATAACGATGAAGGAAAAGTGCGAAATATTCCGAAGGGTCGGTGGACTGTAAAGTAGTGCTTTAAAAAATATCCGCGGCCATGGATCGCCCAGGCGTTATTACCACGTGTACACATTACGCTTAAAAATACGCCATTGATTGAAGGAAGGAAGGAAGGAAGGCAGGCAGGCAGGCAGGCAGGCAGGCAGGCAAGGCAGGCAGATTCATTCATTCATTCATTCATTCATTCATTCATTCATCCATCCATCCATCCATCCATCCATCCATCCATCCATCTATCTTGTAATTAATTAATTGATTAATTAATTAATTACTTAATAAATACGACCGACCGACCGACCGACCGACCGACCGACCGACCCGACCCGACCCGACCCGACCCGACCCGACCCGACCCGACCGACCGACCGACCGACCGAC